>JANDJT010000179.1:7664838-7710278 GCA_024331685.1 Stegophilus panzeri | reverse complement strand
GAAGGTTTTATACTGGCCAAGTCAATCACCAGACCATAACCCAATTTGAGCATGCATTTCACCTCCTTAAGAGGAGACTGAAGCGAGAAATGCCCCGAATCAAAGAGGCTGTAGTAAAAGCCTGGAAAATCATCCCAAACAAAAAAGAAACCAACAATTTTGTGATATCGATGATTTACAGGCTTGATGCAGATATTTCAAGCAAGGGAAATGCAACCAAATATTAAGTGTTATTTATTTTAGTTTACTTCAAGACTTATCGGTTCCTATACTCTTGCTTGCCTAACAATTGGGCGGTCTGCTACAAAAGGTCCTATGTTTTATGTTGTGTAATATGTCTAGATGTAAATACCAGGAAATAAAAGCTGAAATCCTAAACTCTCGTCTCATACCCGTCTATTGTTCTCAAACCCAAACAAATGAACTGGCCTTGCTGTTCCAATTGTTTTTGAACCAAAACCAAACCAAATAGCGAATGAACTACAGGTGTCACTTTCGCCCTGATTCGGACCAATAGGAAGACAATTCGTATCCGATTGTTTTTTGTTTGTTTTTTTTTAATTAAAGTTCACACTTATTTTATTTATGACTGAGCTGAACAGTTTGTTTTGAGGCGAGTGTATGCTTTTAATTTTGCACTTGCATGATGCTAACTGGTAGCTGTAAGTTTGTTTGACTTCCTTTTACATCACAATCAGAACTATAATTAAGTTTAAAGTATGATAGTAATTGTCCATGGACTACAAGTTAATAAAGTGGATAACATCTGCACTAACATGGTAAACAGCTCCCGAATGACACAACCAGGAGATCGCAAGTTTGAATCCAGATGATGCCACGGTCATCCGTGGCTGGGAGCCTAAGGAGCAAATTGTCCGAGCTCTCTGGGTGCTCCTCGTCAATCACAGTAACACTAACAAATCGCAGGCATCTGTGAGCTCATGTATGCGGAAGATGGCAGATAGCGCTTTCCTTTGAGTGTGTTACTCTGCCTTGTGACGCAGAGTGAGCAGCAGTTTGAAAAAACATGGTAGCTAGCTTCACGTGTTTTGGAGAAAGCATGTGTCAGCCTTTACCTCCACGATTGGTAGTTGTTTTATGATAGGGGAGTGCTGCTTGGGTGGGAATTGGCATGTGACCAAATTGGGAAGAAAATACATGGGGGGGGGGGCATGGTAAGTATTGCACAACTAACAAACGTGCATGGTTTGTACATTTGCCCTCAGTTTCTTACAAGATGAAGTTTAATACTTGGCTGATTCTTTTTATATTTTCTTTTTTTTAATTTGGCTTATACACTAGACTGCCAAAAGTTTGTGGACACCTGACCATCTCACCTATATGTGCTTTTTGAACATCAAGTTCCAGATTTAGCCTCCCTTTCCTGTTTTAATCTCCACTCTTCTGGTAAGGATTTCCACTATGTCCAATCTTATCTGGAAACGGCCGGTGTGGGTGCAGGTTTTCGTTCCAATCAAGCAGGAGCCACACCTGAGTCTGTTGAAACCCAAGCTCAAATGGTCAAACTGGTGTAATCAGGCGTGGCTCCTGCTGGATTGGGACGAAAACCTGCACCCACACCGGCCCTTTCCGGACTAACACTGGACATCTCTGGAGTAGATTTTGGAGTATGGCTGTGAGGATTTCCCCATTAAGCTACAAGAGCATTATTGAGGTCAGAGGTCTCCAAGGTGTTCAATGAGGTTGAGGTCAGGGTGCATTCAGAGTGTGCTGGCCACTCAAGTTCTTCCACTCCAACCATGGCACACCTTGTCTTCATGTGCACAGGACTGACTCCTAGTTCCAGGGAAGGGAAATTGTAATGCATGATATTAATGTGTGCTTACAACTTTGTGGCCACAGTTTAGGGAAGGCCCGCCTAAGGGTGTGATGGTCAGATTTCCACAAACTTTTGCCCATATAGTGTATTTTGTACAGATTTCACACACACACTGCTTTTATGGAATAGCTGAGATTCAATAGTTTAAGCCAGTGGTTTTCAACTCCAGACCCAGGAACCTGCTGCCCTACACAGTTTGAACTGAACCAGGAAGTGATCCAGCACATGGGCAGAATGGGTTTACACTCATTCCTTTCCAGGCTTTGAGTTAGATTGAGTGGGTTGAAATTTGAATTAGTTCTGATCTGCAACATTAATTGAGTTAGTCTCATTAATTAAAAAAAAAAAAAAGACAACAGCTAAATTTGAGAAAGCATTATCAAATGGTGTATTTCGATCATGTAATGTTTTACTATCTGTAGTCCATTCAGGTGTTTTAAGAGCACTAATTCTGACTGATGAAAGTGTGAAGTAATATCGTCTTCTATCTGGCTGCGTAATGAAACAGACTTGTATTTGGACGTTTCACAAACACTGGCTTATACCACAAAAAGAGAGCCTGCTACATGTTTAATGTTTACATAGGCCATGTCCCCTAATGAGTAACACTTTTTCACTTAAATCATAATGCAGCACTGTATTAAATGTTTCATATGTAAATAGAATTATAAAGGCAAAACAATCTTCATGCACTCGGTGCTATTACACACGTATAATTCCTGTGTTTGATAATAACGAACTATTAATTATCACCTGGGCTGGTTTTGTAGATTGATTAAAGTGAAAAGTAGCCAAATTAATTAATTAATTTATTTATTTATTTTAAAATGTTTTTTTTAATTGAGTGCTTGCATATAGCAATGTCTGTCCTAATGTCTTTCTTTTATATCCCGGTCATACCTGTGGTGGTGGTGGTGGTGGTGGTCATGCATCATTCAGCCGTCCACAACCAGTAAACAGACATCACTTTAAACAGAGTCGAATTCATTTGTTCACATTGTTTTCTTTTCCTTTATGCATACGTAGTATAATTCATAACCCATTTCCTCTTTTACAATTCCTGTGCTGGCTTCACCGAAGTATTATACAATTAAACATTATTAGTTTTCATTATGATATAGCTAATTTGTGCCACGATAACCTGCATAATATAACCAAAGGCTTGTGGAAAACAGGAAGTGATTTTTTTTTTTTTTTTTTTTTTTTTTTTTGGAAGCATATTATGAATCTTTTAGCCTGTCTGCTTTACTCTCTCTATTAGGGTTCTGCATGTCTGGCTTACAAAGTTTCAACTTCTTTTTTTTTTCTTTCTTCTCTGTAATAAAACTGATTGATAAACAAGAAATTTGTTGAATTATTGGGCTGTAATTTTGTGTCTGTGACAGACTGGCTTTGCGTGTGTCTCTGTGTGTGTGTCTCTGTGTGTGGAAGGGAAGTTTGGATTTCACATCAGTTCTCAAAAAAAAAATTTTTATTGAAATTTAAACAGCAGCTTTAAAGAAATTGTTTTTAGTAGCTGTAAAATGTCTATAGGGTTGTGTATTTTAATCATAGACTTTGTATAAAACATTTCTTAAGTGCTAGAGTAGCTCATTTCTATCTGCAGTGCTTGAGAATATAAACACTAACTGTTCCCTGTCTTTGTATATTTATGATACTATTATTGATAATCCAGTATTTATATAAGAATAAACTACTTTTTGATTGGATGTTCTGCTAGTGATTTTGTGTGTGCAACTTTAAATAATAGACCGTTCTTGCATTAGGAAGATTTTCAATTGCGTGCATTTGCATTTCAGTGTTTTCTGTCCTAACGTCCTATGCTGGACATGATCGTGTGCCATGAGCTCCTTGCTAATCTGGTACAAACCATATTACGTTTCAGTGTTGTTACAGTAAATAATTTTGAAATCGCTTCTTTGAGATTGTACTGTCAGAAATACAAGATGAACACTTGCCTTTTGAAAGTTTAGGCCGTTACAGACCTTTTGAGATTCTGCTGAACTTTTAATCACAAGTCCTCTTGGAGGTTTTTTGCTGCTTGTTTACAGATTGGTCAGATTTCCTTGTTTCAATGTTTGTGTCACACTAAGGACATGTCAAAGTAAAATAAAATGACTTGTATACTGGCAAAATTGCATCCTGAGTATTTTATAATGCTCATTCAATCTCCTTGCTTTTGTCTCACGTTCTTTCTTACACACTGCTTCATATAGTGTGTATTTAAGGAGGCATTGTACTCTGACATCAGGTGGCATTCTTGACCCAATTCCCACTTTATTACTGTTGCACGTTGTGGCGGAATGACAAACCGAAATGGGTTACATATTTATATTGTTTGTACCCCATTTCATTCACATAACAGAAAGCAAGACGACTTCTGTGACCCATATAAATGATCCAGTGCTCTTGGCAGTGTGTTGTATTTAGACCCGAATTAATTCACAACAAGGCCTCTGAGCATTACATTTTATCACCTTAAAAGATGTGCAAAATATCCAAACTGTTAGTTGAGAGGTTTTCGCTCATTCCAAAGCACCCCTCCCTTTGTTTTATACTAATTCTATATTTATTTTAAAGCACCACATGACCAAAAACCAAACGTCCCATTGTGAATGCTTATACTGGAAACATAATCTGGGGGGGAATAATGGCTAAACAGATGCATCCTTGTACAGGCTTTGTGTTGTGTGGTAATGGGGTTTTGTATGAATTTCACATTGTTGATCTTTAAGGGAGAATGTGTGTGTGTGAGTGAGAGAGAGAGTGTGTGTGAGAGTGGTGGTGATGATGATGATGATGATGATGATGATGATGAAAATATTCTCATACTTTTCCCTCGAGCAGAATCGTGCTTTAATAACAACGGTTTTGAAATCTGTCCACAGGTCAAGGCTAAAAACTATGACAAGGTGGAAAAGGTAAGCGTTCGTTCCTCTCGAGACTCAAAGCTGCGACAGTGAGCTTAGGATTCGTATTAATGAACTAATAATGGGTCCTGTCAAGGTGCCTGGGCTAAACCTGAAGATATTTGGCTGCTCATCTGTGGGTCATCATCAGTTCTATAGTAATCATGAAACTGATGGAGCACCAGAGATGAGAGCCAAAACCCACTTAACCAAATGATCCCACACACACGGTCACTTTTATATACTAAACCCACCTAGGATCTGGAAAGCTGAAAACGTGTCATCGACACTGTCCCATACATAATATCACTAAGTCTTTAGTGGGTTTCCTGCTCTAACATCCATATGAGCTAAGATAAGGCATGTTCACTACTTGATACCAGTGTGCTAGGGAATGGAAAATTCACTGAAAGGGTTCACCAGGAACCTTTGCCTTATTTTGGTCATCATAGATACTGCATTTCTCACTGAAGAGGCAAAAGCATAGCATTTGTTGTTTTAAAATAAACAACAACAAAATAAAACATCCTTTAAGATCTGTTTGTTAATATGACTCAAATACTTTGGCACTGGGAGATGTCATCTGGAGGTCTCCAATATGGCGCACACACAATTTAGTGCATTTCAGTAAGCAGTGTCAGTCTAGAGTAGCCTAATCTGTCTTGCATTTCAATTCATAAACAAAATAAGTAAGGAATTAAACACGTTGAGATGTGCTGTTATAAGAAAATAATCCACAACTGGGTGGTGTGAAGGCGGTTACAGTTGAGGTAAAAAGTTTACATACGCCTTGCAGAAGCTACAGAATGTTAATAATAAAATATTTTTAAAAAAGGAATCATACATCATACATACATGATATGTATTTTGTTTTATTTTGTCCTGCACTGAATAAGCTATTTCACGTAAACAAATGTTTACATATAGTCCACAAGACACAATAATGAATAACTGAATTTACACAAATGAACCAGTTCAAAAGTTTACATACGCTTGATTATTAATACTGTGTGCCGTTAACTGGATGATCCACGACTGTGTTTATGTTTTGTGATAGTTGTTCATGAGTCCCTTGTTGGTCCTGAGCATTTAAACTGCCCACTGTTCTTCAGAAAAATCCTCCAGGTCCTGCACATTCTTTGATTTTCCAGCATCTGCTGCATATTTGACCCCTTTCCAACAGAGGCTATATGATTTTGAGATCCATCTTTTCACATTGAGGACGACTGAGGGACTCGTACACAACTATTCCAAAAGGTGCAAACATTCACTGATGCTCAAGAAGGCAACACGATACATTAAGAGCCAGGGGGTGTAAACTTTTGAACAGGATGATCTGTGTAAATTGCTATTATTTGGTCTTCTGGGGAAACATGTAAATATTTCATGTAGCTTCTGAAGAGCAAAACTAAATGGAAAAACAAAATAAATAAATAAACACTGCAACTTTTAAAAATCCCTCCCAAAATCCCCCAAAATTTTGCAGATTCTGCAAGGGGTATGTACATTTCTGACCTCAATCCCAGAAATGGATTATTTCTCTACGTTTTATTCGTCTTATACCACAGCCGTCTGGCAATGTTTAAAATCTTTTATTTATTAATAAACAACACATCATACATATTAACAGTTTAGAAGGCCATTTCATTTTATGGAACATCCGCAAGATAAGTTATTTCCAGTTATCACTTATGTTATAACCACTAGAAACAGTCGCTCGTCCCCTCACCAGCCTCTCTTTTCCCGCTTTTTTTGTGAAGTTCATAAGACAAAACACAGATTGTCACGTTACAGGGAAAGTGCTAAATCTCGCAAAGACTCTTCCATGGTGGAAAACTTACTGTTATACAGTGCTGACACCCGAGACTAAACGTCTCCTTGCTGAAAACTTTATATCAATATTAATACTTTTTCTTAGCTGAATAACAATTTAATCCATTTATTGTTTATCTGAATATTATGACAGAAGTTGTCATAAGTCTCTATGAATGAGCAGTTATTATAGGTATTAGAATGAACACAGTTGAATTACAGTTTTTAATTAATCAACACTTTCTGACCAATCAGATTTGAGTACTCAACAGTGCTGTGGTGTCATGTCAGTTAATGTCATATTAACGCTTATAACATGGTTCTAGTGAAATCCTTTAAGGGGAATAAACACAAACTAATCGAATTACAGACACAGCAGCACCTCTAACATTGAACTGGAAAACCACCTCCGGGGTTCGGAATCCCGCCCTGTGCGCGCGGGGTTTGCTTGTTCTCCCTGTGCTTCGGGGGTTTCCTCCAGGTTCTCCAGTTTCCTTCCCCAGTCCAAAGATATGCGCTCTAGCCTGATTGGCATTTCCAAATTGTCTGTAGTGGGGGTGTGTGTGTGTGTGTGATTGTACCCCACGATGGGTTGGCACCCCATCCATGGTGCCCCCTGCCTTGTGCCCCCCAGGCTCTCAGTGACCCTGTGTAGGATAAGCGGTATGGAAGATGGATGATCAAAAATGATGTTCCAATATGCAAATTTGTTAAATTGATTCACTTGTATGAGAGAAAGGGGTGAGAAAGTTTGGATATGTGTCAAAAGTGCATATTTCTAGAATCTGGATTTCTTGGTGAGGGTGAAAGTGAAGGTTTATTGTTGCTTAATGCCATCTTCAAAGAACCCACTCATTGAAAAATGATCAAATATGGAACAAATGTAATAGTTTGCGGTTTCGTGTACTTGAAATAAATTGCCTACTTGGTGCAGTGACAACTTCCTTTTCTTGCTCAGCTGTTTCAGAGATGCCTCATGAAGGTTCTGCACATTGACCTGTGGAAATGCTACCTTTCATACGTGCGAGAAACAAAAGGAAAGCTGCCCAGCTACAAGTATGTGATTTCTGTGCCGTTCTATGTGTGGATATGCTGAAACAAAAATGTTCATATACTCAGACTGGCAAGGAGGCAGGATGTGTTCTTACTTGACAGTCTGTAGCACACGGAAGAGGTAATAAGTGTCAACAATGTATGGATCCTAATCACTGTCTGCATTGTCAGGGAAAAGATGGCACAGGCATACGATTTTGCCCTGGACAAAATCGGAATGGAGATCATGTCATACCAGGTGAGCGTCTCTTAACGTGCAGCGCATTTCATTGGTTCCTGTAGCATTAATGTCATACTAATTAGGTTTTGTTCTCTCGTCAGATTTGGGTGGATTATATCAACTTCCTCAAAGGAGTGTAAGTAGGCTACACTTCAGGGAAGATAGTTTTGGCATTTTTTGACACGCTATCATCAGTACAGGTTTTAAATCTCTTGCTCTGTTCTATAGTGAGGCGGTGGGCTCGTATGCAGAGAACCAGCGGATCACGGCCGTGCGGCGGGTATATCAGAGAGGCTGCGTCAATCCCATGATCAACATCGAACAGCTGTGGAGAGATTACAGCAAATATGAGGAGGTGAGAAGGTGTTAGTGGAGTAAAGTGTATGGCGATACAAATTTTGGACTACAGTCCTTTGGCGTGTGTGTGAAAGTGAGTTTGCCCCACATCATTTGTTGATCCGACCTTGTGATGATACGCGTTGTTAAACCCTAATAGTTTCATTTTTAAGCTATTGGTAGATATTAGATTTTATTCCTTCCATCTAATATAATGACCAGCCATTACTGCTAGTGATATATGTGAGATTCTATGCATATGCAAATACAATTGCATCAGAAGGCCAACAAAGAAGGATGTTTTCTGTATGTTTGTGTGACTGTTTGCTCATATGTATTACTGTACTGTATGTGGTACACAATAAACCTCTTTTCCATTTTAAAGGGCATTAATATTCACTTGGCCAAAAAGATGATTGAAGACAGGAGCAGAGACTACATGAATGCTCGGAGGGTCGCCAAGGTAGGTGCTTCAGCTTTAATCACAATTTTACTGCTTCATTTGACATTTCCTACAGTGAGCTAAACTGTAAGTACGCGTGTATAACGTCCACACAGTAGCTCTCGAATGACTTTGTTTTAATCATGTCTTTATGACCGATACGGCTGCTTGATTGTTTTTATAGGAGTATGAAACGGTGATGAAGGGTTTGGACCGAAACGCACCGTCTGTGCCCCCGCAAAACTCTCCTCAGGAAGCCCAGCAGGTGGAGATGTGGAAGAAGTACATCCAATGGGAGAAGAGCAACCCGCTACGCACAGAGGACCAAACACTTATCACTAAACGAGGTGACTAACATGACCTCGTGAGCTGATGTGTTGAGCTGGGAGTGTCAGCAGAAAAAATGCTGAGATGTGCAGTACATGTGGAATGAAGCAGGACTGGAAAACGCTGATGTAGTTTAACCCAACCCGAATGTCCCCAAGACAGAAAAACTGCAGGTCCTCCTCTGAGCTATGACTAGTGCCTTCATTGGCATCTGTGAGCTCAAGTACAGGTGCATCTCAAAAAATTTGACTATTGTGGAGAAGTTCATTTTTTCCCATAATTTATTTAAAAAAGTGGAACTTTCATATATTCTATATTCATTACACATGAAGTGAAATATTTCAAGCCTTTTTTTGTTTTAATATTGATGATTACGGCTTACAGCTCATGGAAATCAAAAATCCAGTATCTCAAAATAGTCAAATAAAGAATTTATTCTACAGAAATGTCGACATGAGAAGCTCTCTAATCGCTAATTAACTCAAAACACCTGCAGAGGTTTCCTCAGTCTTTAATCTCTCAGTCTGGTTCAGTACACACAACCACAATCACGGGGAAGATGGAAGTAAATGTTGCATTTCATTTGGAAATCAAGGTCCCAGAGTCTGGAGGAAGAGTGGAGAGACACAGAATCCAAGCTGGTTGAAGTCCAGTGTGAAGTTTCCACAGTCAGTGATGATTTGGGGTTGCCATGTCATCTGCTGATGTTGGTCCACTGTGTTTTCTCAAGTCGAGAGTCAATGCAGCATCTACCAGGAGAACTTGGAGCACTTCATGCTTCCATCTGCTGATAAGCTTTATGGAGATGCTGATTTCCTTTTCCTGCAGGACTTGGCACCTGTCCACAGTGCCAAAACTACTAGTAACTGGTTTGCTGACCGTGGTCTTACTGTGCTTGATTGGCCATCCAACTCGCCTGACCTGAACCCCATAGAGAATCTATGAGAGACACCAGACGAGCTGAAGGCCGTTATCAAAGCAACCTGGGCTTCCAGAACACCTCAGCAGTGCCTCAGACTGCTTGCCTCCATGCCACGCCGCATCGATGCAGTAATTCGTGCAATAGGATTAAAGCCCAGACCAAGTATCGAGTGCATAAATTAACATACTTTTCATAAGGTCGATATTTTTGTATTAAAGTATTCGAACAAAGAATTTATGAGATACTGGATTTTTGATTTCCATGAGCTGTAAGCCGTAATCGTCAAGATTAAAACAAAAAAAAAAGGCATGAAATATTTCACTTTGTGTAATGAATCTAGAATATATGAAAGTTCCACTTTTTAAATTAAATAGAATTTTAAAAATGAACTTTTCCACGATATTCAAATTTTTTGAGATGCACTTGTATGTGGAAGAGGGCAGATATTGCTTTCCTCCATGTGTGTTACACTGTCCTGTGATGCAGAATGTGCAGCAGTTTCAGAAGGTGCACTTGGCTGGCTTCATGTGCCTTGTAGTCAGCACATGTTAACCTTCATCCTTCTCCTGGGATAGAACTGGAAGGTGACCAAATTGGGGAGAAACGGGGTGGGGAGGTTGTGAGTAACCAGGCTCTTGTAGTATTCTGAAGCAATTTTAGTAAAGCACTGAAAGGAACCCATGCCTTAATCATGCTGTATATCGTGAGGTCTCTGTACCCAACGTTAATGAGTCCTTTAAAGGTGCAGTTTGTTTCCATAGACCTATAATCATCACATAGTTCCATTCGCCATATTTGTCATGCAATAAATCCAGCAAGTTTCTCAAAGTAAAGAGAAAAGTCAGTGGAATTGTTGGGAAAATAATAACCTGAAATGTTTTAGTGGTAATATCCAGGTTTCGACAGATATATTGTTCCTTAACCAGCATATCTTTGAAAAAACTTTTTGTCAAAAGACATTTGTCAATCGGTGGAGGTTTTCGGATACTGTTAAAAACCACAATCCATGAATTTGTAGTCAAATGTAATTTGTTGCAGACAGCTCCTCTAAACTGTGTTGCCAGTGTTATCGTTTATATCATCATAAATAAAGATAAAGGTCTCCGGCAGCCAAGGTGTGATATCCGACTAAATAATCGGTGTCTGTGATTGTTCCTGCAGTGATGTTCGCCTACGAGCAGTGCCTTTTAGTGCTCGGCCATCATCCCGACATCTGGTACGAAGCCGCCCAGTATCTGGAACAGTCCAGCAAGCTGCTGGCAGAAAAAGGGGTTTGTGTCTTTTCTTTCACTGACACACTTTTCATTAGTTTCACATTGATGTTAGTGTGTTTTTAGAGATTATGTGCTCACATGATCAGCTCTGCTTACTGCTCTATAAAGGCAAGCAGCAATTAGACCAAAATTGAAACTGAGAAAAAAAGACTCCAGTGTGTCCAGCCAAATATGTTTTAGATAGTTTTTATGCAATATTTTCACAAAAATGTGAATCTGCTTACTGTATTACACGATGAATAAGGAATAAAATATGATCTGGCATGCTGTTATAGGAAGATAGACAATGACCGGGTGGTGGGATGTTTGATTATTTTCCAATAACAGCATGCCCCAAAATGTTTTATTTGTCTTATCCCACAGCAATTTGACAATAATTATTATCATTATTATTATTTTTTAAATACAATTAATGAATGTCAAGTAGTACTTCTTACTGTTTTGTTAAAGTTAATGTTGTGGAGCGTTTGCAAGACAAGTTCCTTTTACCACGTACATTATAACAGCTGTAAACAGTCATTCCCTCACTGATCTTTTTTCCTCTTTCTTGAAGTTAATAAGAGAAAAAGAACCACAGCTTGTCATGTTACAGAGAAAGTGCAAAATGTAAAGCCCTCTGTCTCCTCTGGTGGAAAAGTCACTGACTGTTACAAAGCTTAAAATGTCCTTACAGAAAACTTCACCATATCAATGATTATACATTTTTCTTTGTTAAATAAAAACTCTTAAAAAAAAAAAAAAAATCTGTTTATTATGAGGCTTCGATGACATCGAGCATCCACCATACAAGTCCCTGTAAATGAGCTGTTACTATAGAAACAATAACATAACAAGTGCATCAATATATATTTGTGATTGGAATTACAGCCAGCGCTATTTGTCAGAGCAGCCGTTATAGAAGATTAATTAACACATTCTGACCAATCAGATTTGAGAATTCAACAGCGCTGTGTTGTAAAACAAGTAGTTTTTCAGTCACGCCCGAAACATTTTAGTTTCGATTAAAATGGCAGTTTGTTTATGGCTGCTTCATTTTTAGCATCTTTAACACCATCACTTTAACACTTTTAGGACATGAACAACGCCAAGCTTTTCAGTGACGAGGCTGCTAACATTTACGAGCGTGCCATTTCAACTCTACTGAAGAAAAACATGCTGCTGTATTTCTCTTTCGCTGATTATGAGGAGGTGAGGCCTTCCGCACCATTAAACCAGTGTGATTATCTTGTGCTTCTTGAATTGAAAGCTCTAATCCTAACGCTGACCCTGTGACGTGTGTTCCGCAGAGTCGTATGAAATATGAAAAAGTTCACAGCATATACAACCGCCTCCTGGCCATAGAGGACATCGACCCCACCTTGGTGCGTTTCATTTCATTAAAAATGAACTTTAATCGTGTTAACTACAGAGAGTTGTTTTTATATGACTGAAATGCTCGTTTTGCGCCACTGCTCAGGTTTACATCCAGTACATGAAGTTCGCCAGAAGAGCAGAGGGAATCAAGTCTGGTCGCTCCATCTTTAAGAAAGCCAGAGAGGACGTCAGGACGCGACATCACGTTTACGTTACGGCCGCCCTCATGGAGTACTACTGCAGCAAGGTGATGCCTTCTGGGGTTTTATTATTAATAGAACATCAGCTAATACTAAACTGTGAATAAGAAGTTTTATACCACAGCGCTGTTGAATCCTTGAACCTGATTGGCCAGAAGGTGTTGATTTTGATTATCTAAACAAGTAGTGCTGGCTGTAATTCAAGTGCTAGGTTTGTACTGATACATTCCTTCTAATACTGTATTGTTTCTATAATATCAACAACTACTTCATGGGGATTTGTATGGTGGGCGCCAATATATCTAATACATGATCTAATCTAAGTTAAAAGTCTGCAGGACAGAGGACTTTGCCCTTAGCGGGTTCTCAGTAGCATTGCAAACTGCGTCTTTTTCTAAAAGCGCAGGAACGATTGCTCATAACTGCTGTCCTGTAAATGATAATTGGAACTTTACAACTTTCAATGTAACTATAAATGGTTCAAATGTACAATGTCGTCATGTAATAAATAAAAAATTGTAGTTGTTATTAGGTTACTGTGCTAGAACAGGAATAAAACACTTTGTGACGTGCGCTTATAGGAGCATAATCAACGATTGTTTGGTAAGTGTAACTCCACATCGTGATACGCCATATCGCACCACCCTGTCGTTGATTATTTTTCTATAACAGCAAACCCCCCCAAGTTTTAATCTCTTACATAATGCATGGGTATATTTCGCAAAGTAATACAGTTTGTCTCTGATTCAAAAATTTACCCAGTCTTCCTTATGGTCATGTAAGACAACATTAATTCATTAAGAAACATCTCCTCACCTCTCTGACATTATGTCTTATCCGTGTTTGGGATTGATACTGAACACTAGAGGGCGTAGTTAATTGTACTAGTTGCTGCTCAGGATGGAGCAAGCCAGGCTGTTTATTTGGGAAGAAAATTCAATGACTTTCAGGTTTACGCTTGAGTCTATTTGACATGCAGATATTCAACTCTCTTTTATTTATATATATGTATAGTACTGTGCAAAAGTTTTATGCACCCTATTTTTTTTAGTGCAAACTTTGTTATTGATTTTTTTTTTATTTTATGACTTCTACATTATCGAGTCAGTACAAAAACATTTTAGATTCCCAAACATTAGTTTTCCAGCACAAAATTAAATGTTTGTATGTCAGTAAAGAAAGCAGCATATTACGTAAGAGACCACTTTTCAGACAAAAACACAATGATGGCTGCTGGGTTTTGCTGCAAAAATAAGAAGCAAGTGCGACAGTCAAAGTCTCCAGAAGAACCGTGGCTAGTTCTGCAGATGCTAAATAAAATTTACGGCTCATTTCCTTATAAAACTGCACTAATTGTTCCGGCGACTACTGTTTTATTTTTTTGTCACACCAAATATTGACTTTGTTTCATTTATTACTGTTTACTGCTCTTTACAGTTTTTAAAAAATGTCGAAACATTTCATTTCATTATTTTGAAGGCATCTTTGCACTACAGCATTTCTTTGCATGTGCCTAAAACTTTATATATACTATATGTAAAAATGTTAACCTTTTACATTTATTCATTTGACAGTCGCCTTTAGCTGGAACGAAATACACCCCTGACAGTCAGAGGCAGTTTTCATAGTAATGGTTACTCAAGAAATAGGTCATCATTTCATGTTAAAATTTTAGAATGAGAAGAGAAAAAAAAATTAGAATGTATGAAATCATATTAAACTATTTAAGTATGGAATAAGACATGATGGATAGGGCATCAGGAAAATAGTAAACAACTCTCCTACAGCAGTTCACCATTACAACCACAAAAGTGTTTTAAACTACAGCGGTTTATCAACAATTACAATTTTCCATTCATTAATGATCAACATTTTATGCTTTTTAACCATGTAGAGTTGCGTCTAATGTTATAGAATGTCCACAAAACAAGTTCATTCCTGTTATCATGTCATAGCAGCTGTAAGGAGTTGTTCACTATCAGCCTTTAGAAGTTAATAAGAAAAATAAAATGCAGCTTTTCATGATACGTAGAAACCCTAAGCACAAACTCGTCTCCCTCCTGAAGACTCTCCCATGGTGGAAAACTTACTGACCATTACAGGGTGCTGAGTCTGGGGGCCCCGTCTATAAATGCTAAATATACATCTTTCAGACATATAGTTATTATTAGACTTATTATGTAGATCATGCACCATACAAGTCCCTGTGAATGTGTTGCTACTGTAGAAATAATAACGTATTAGAACATTCATTTAAACCTGTGATTAGAATTACAGCTGGAACAATAATAATATTAATGTTTAAAAACATTGACTAGACATTCATCTCAGTTGCAGATCTATTCCCAGGTTATGTGATGGTTCCCTTTTGCAGGTGTGACTGACTGTTTCTTTTCTGTCTTCATCAGGACAAATCAGTGGCTTTTAAGATCTTTGAGCTTGGTCTAAAGAAATATGGCGACATCCCCGAGTATATACTGGCGTACATCGATTACCTCTCTCACCTCAATGGTAAGATCTGTGTATTTTTCCACCTCTTGAGTGGTAGCTCATTGGTTAAAACATAGGACTACTGAGCAAAAGGTTCTGAGTTCAAATCCCACTCCTCTTGGCCCTTGAACAAAGCCCTTAACCCTCAACTGCTCAGTTGGGTATATGAGATAAATATAAGTCAATCTGGATAAGGACCTCTGCCAAATCCTGTAAATATAATATAATATCATGTCCATTTTTCTTTAGATAAACGATCTGTCTTCCTCACTATTTCATCTGATCAAACGTCAATGCGTATTTGTTGTTACCGATCTTGTCACCAGTTATATATCCTTAATTGGATGTAATAAATGTTGGCCTATTCCAGTATCCCAGAGTTCCTCTTTTGTCCTTTTAGGACTGTAAATCTCAGCAGGCCAAAAAAAGGTAATGATTTGATGGTCATGTTCTCTCCATGGTGTTTACCAGGAGATGCCTCATGATGTCCTCTTCATGTTTCTTTATTCCAGTTAGGCACTTGGCAGTGTCTAGTTCTGCCCTTGCAGTGACCCTGCTACTATCTCATAGCATGTTTACTCGTCGAGGATGAAGAGTTTTTTTCAGACCGTCTCTTGTCAAATCAAACGGATAATATAAGTCTCCACCAGAGCAGATCGTGCAGAGATTGTGTTTGCATTTCCATAAATAAACCTGTGGCTATCTTGTCGCTAGGCTTTTAAGTGTGTTTCTGCTTTGTCCTGAAAAATGTTTGAAAGCGAGTATGAAGGCCAGCATGACTTACCGGTGCTGCTTTTCTATCGAAAGTGTCTCTGATTTATGTTCTTTATATTCTTTTTCTTCACAGAGGACAACAACACAAGAGTGCTGTTTGAGAGAGTTCTCACTTCTGGAAGTCTTTCTTCTGAAAAATCAGGGTTAGGGAGCTACTTTTTGTTGTTTGTGTGTTGTAGTGAATAACGTAAAAGGAGTTAAACGTGTAAATACGCTAATTGTTATTGAAGAGTATTGGGTAAAATCTGTGCTTAATTTATCTACCCAATCAGATAAAGTTACCCACTTCCGAATGACCAGGGTACAATACCTTAATAGCAAGTACATGCCAAATTAGGGTGTACATTTTGTCTATCCTTAGCATGTTTGTGATCGACAGGGAGATCTGGGCGCGCTTTCTGGCATTTGAGAGTAACATTGGAGACCTGGCCAGTATACTGAAGGTGGAGCGCAGGCGCTTCCTGGCTTTTAAGGAGGAATACGAGGGAAAGGAGACGGCTCTGTTGGTGGACAGGTACAAGTTCATGGATCTGTACCCCTGCTCCACCAGCGAGCTCAAAGCTCTCGGGTACAAGGTGCGATTTAGAGCTGCTTTCCTTTCACCATGTTTCAGCTGTCACACTTTACACTGAGCAACTATTTCACAATTTCTACTAATATTTTGCAGCATGGAAAAAAAGGTTTTCAATCATTCACTTAAAATCACTTAAAATCCGCCATCCAGCTGATATTATTTTGCCTTCCTGTACTTTCCTTAAACCTGAAACGGTTGACTCTTTTTTAGGCTATCGAATCTGGACAATTAAATTGTTTATTGTTTATTTTTTTTGTTAATGGAAATTTGTGAGTAGAGAAAAATCAGTAATGCACAAATGTGACAATATATAACAACAACAATATATAAGACAATAAGTCTCTGTACACATAACTACATAAAGTATAAGACAGACATGGTGTACAAAATTACATTCCCAATTCCAAAAAAGTTGGAATGTAAATAAAAGCTGAATGCAATGATTTGCACATCTCATAAACCCATATGTTATTCACAATAGAACACAAAAAACATATCTTCTGTTTAAACCGAGGAAATGTACCATTTTAAGAAAAAAAACAAGGTAATTTGGAATTTAATGGCTGCAACACGTCTCAAAAAAGTTGAGACGGGGACAATAAATGGCAGTAAAGTAAGTGTTACTAAAAAGAAACAGCTGCAGGTTAATTGGCAACAGGTCAGTAACATGATTGGGTATAAAAAGAGTTTCTTAGAGAGGCAGAGTCTCTCAGAAGTAAAGATGGGCAGAGGTTATGGGTTTGAGATTTTCAAATCATTGCATTCAGCTTTTATTTACATTTTACACAGCGTCCCAACTTTTTTTTGGAATTGGGATTGTCCAATATCAGTAGACTGACAAGTGCAGCAGAGCATAATAAATACGTAGTGCAGAATTGGTAACTACGTTTGATCAAAGTCAAATTGACGAATTGACCTCTTTTGTTTATTAGGACGTGTCCCGGGCCAAATACGCCTCTCTGATCCAAGAGGCTGTTGTGACCCCTTCTACCCCAACGCTGAAGGATGATGGAGACCGTAAACCGGAGTATCCCAAGCCAGACACCAACCAGATGATCCCCTTCCAGCCTCGACACCTTGCCCGTAAGGAACAGCATGAAATGTTTACCTTCCTAACTAATATCACTACAAAGGCAAAACTTTACTTATTTTACCTGCTGTAGGCTCAGACGCATAGTGCCGGTTTCTTGTTGTCATCTTTATCCTGTGCTCTTATATGGCAATGTGTGTGTGTGTGTGTGTGTGGGACAGCCCCTGGCCTGCACCCTGTTCCAGGAGGAGTGTTTCCTGTACCCCCTGCTGCTGTGATCCTTATGAAGCTGCTGCCTCCTCCAAATTGTTTCATGGTGAGTACTACCAGCCATAGTGCCACAGTCAAAGTGTTACTAACGGCATTAGCCTTTGTGTCGAAATGAGTGCAGTTTCATGGCCTAGAGGCAGATTCCTTCATAAATCCAAACAAGTGGTGATTTGAGCACAGTTGATAAAATCAGCTTTATCTGCATGGAAACAAGTTCCCTGGTCTCTTGTTTATATGCCACACACACACAGCACACGCCAGTGTCTCTCATTTATCATACATCTAATTTACATGAAACGCACCCAGATTTATCAGTCCCTCCAGGATTTCGCAATTTTGCGATCGCAGAAATGAACGCAAAAATCAAGCAAACTCTGCAATATTCGGATTTGCCCGCAACTGTTCACAATTACAGCAAATTTTCCGCAGATTTGGTTCAAGACGTGTCATGTGACATCATCACAACGCACATTCAGCCAACGCCGCCTTCGTTTCACATGCGTCGAACATGAGTACAGCTAAAAGGTCTCATTTACCAAACATGACTGCCAAAGACAATTTCACGCAATTGTAATTTCGCCAATTCAAGAAGTTTTCCGCAAGAAAAAGCACAAAAACAGCTAATTGCATGGCAAATTTTGAAGAAGATAAAAAGCCACAGTAAAATGAAGCATTTTTTACTGCAACAATCACAAAAAAAACATACGTGAAATCCTGTACTGACTGATTTATGCAGGTGTTGCAGAAGTGAGTCCCTAAAAAACCAAACCCAGACACACTTTCAGCAGGGTACAGGCTATGTCTTTCCTCCAAGACCTGTGAAAAGAAGTAAACGGAGAGGGGAAAAATTCTTAAAATATTCTGTTAAAATATGAAATAAAGCCTTAATATTGGTATAAAATGGGGTGCTATATAAAAAAATGTAACTGAAAGGGAAGAATGAAAGGAAAGGACAGTCCAGCAGGTTTGTCTTTCGCAATCCTTTGTTTTTCCAGAAGTTTTTCTTTTTTTCTTTTTCTTCTTTATAACTAGGTCTTCATTCATTTTAGAACGTGAATAGATCAGGTTTTATTACAGCTTCTTTTATAAATACGTGAGCCAAGTTTCCATCCTGAACAAATACACAAATCACTTTCACACAAACAAAACTGAGTGAATGAATCAGACCGGCTGAGTAAAATGAGTTGTATCATGTGTAAGGTTGTTATGGAATTGTTTAAGTACCCTAAAAAATGGCACAATCATATCCCAAGTGACTTTGAACAAACTGTCTGCCCAATAAAACTCCGAATACACGCCACAACTTTTTGGTGTCTCCTGTACTCAAAAAAAAAAAAAAAAAAAAAAAAGGTACTACTTAATCACTTAAAGGACCAACGAGTTGAAAGAGATCCACATCTGTGTAATCAGATCACATTTACAAATTACACGTTGACAGAAAACTCCCGTGTGCACTTTACTATTTTACAGTTATACACTTCTCTGCCAGCTATACTTGCTATATAAGCTGATATTTATTTTATTTATTTACCTGCAAACATAGGATTTTTAGGAGGTTTAAATGTTACTCTCAAGTTCACATGACCAGACATGAGTTTTATCACACCGATTTGCCAAAGATGAAATTGCAGTAAATTTTCCGCAGATTTGGTTCAAGACGTGTCATGTGACATCATCACAACGCACATTCAGCCAACTGGTGGAAAACTGGTGGAATTTGGAAACTGGAAACTGGTGGAATAAGGAAACTGGTGGAATTTGCGCATGCTGGTTTTACAACCAGATGCAACTGTACACACCTTTTGATGAATAAGGACCACTGTGTTTGTTAAATCCTTTAGTAGTGATGTTAGTTTTAAGCAGTTCTGATAGTAATTGTTAAGAAGTCCTGGTTATGAACTTTCTATATGATGTGTACCATACGTTGTACTTCCTCAAGTGCAGCAGATTGAGCTAATCAGCTAATTATCAAGCCATCTATAAACTGAAATGTTATACACACTCATTCTTTATTTTTATTTTTATTTTCCACATTTTAGAATAATAATAAAGTCATCAAAACTCTGGAGTAACACAAATGGAGCTATGGGGAATTATGTATTTTATTAAAATAAATAAATAAATAAATAAATCAAAATAATTTAGTATTTTAGCACCTTTACAGTAGACACCCTTTTTGCCTAGAATTTCCTGAAATGTATTCTTGGCATTTTCTCAGCTGATTTTTTGAGGAATCTCCCTGAGATGCTTTTTAAACAGTGTTAAAGGAGTTCACACCTACGCTGGACTCTTATTGCCTGCTATTCGGAATATTTCGCTCCGAGTCGTCCATTTAAAAAACTCTTTTTTTGTAAATAAAATGTTAGTTTTCTAATGAAAGAAATGAATGTGTTGGCACGATTATATTTTTGTCTACAACACCGATTTCAAACATTTAATCATACACCTTCAGATCAAAAGGTTTTTAATGATCATAAGAAACATTTCAGTCGAGTGTCTCGAAACTTCTGACCGGTAGTCTGTATGTCAAATCTGTAAGAGTCATCGTTCTACGTGTGTCATCTGATGTTCAGTTCCCCAAGAATGGTTTCACTAAAAACATTTCTTCCCTCACAGGGTCCTTTTGTCCAGGTGGATGAGCTGATGGAGATGTTCAGAAGATCCACACTGCCAGAGAGTATGTATACCAAACAGGCCATAATTTCTACTGATAAAATGTTTTCCATGAAACAAAACCAGGTGTTGCTGGTGTACATGGGTGTGAGTACGACGTTTTCTAGAACGTTCACTGGTTTATTTAACTGCTTGGTTCATTTGTGGAACATTATGAAGCTACGTTAAAGTTTTGGTGTTTGATTGTAAATGAAGGCGTTTCATGACAAATGTACAGTAGATGTTTGGTTAATGTTTGTTTGGTTTTTTTTTTGAAAATGTGAATGATGTTTGTGTTTGTTGTGGGTAGTGAATTGTTGGTGTTCTATGATGCCTAATGGTTGTTGAATAAGTTTTGGTGTTCGATACTGAATGTTGTTTGATGACAGTTATGGGTGTTTGTCGTTAGATAATAATGGTGGTGGTGAGTTTTGATGTATGATAGATTTGGGTGTTGATGACGTGTTGTTTGTAAAGGTTTGGTGTTTCTTTTGGTGTATTTTGGCATTCATAGCTAATGTTGATGGTGTTGGCTGGTGAATTTAAATATTTGATATTTGTCAGTGACTATTAGAGGAATGCTGGTGTTTGGTGAATTTAGCGGTTGGTGAATGTTGTTTATTGGTGATTGTTAGAAGAATGCTGGGGTTGTAGGTGGTGACAGGGGCGTTTATAGAGTATGATCACTACTGGGGCACAGGCCTCCCAATAATTTTACAAAAGTACTTCAAAATTTCTATTTTCATTTGGGTTGGTGTTACAATCAGCCTTCATGCAATCATTCAAATGATGTAAATGATAACATTCACTGAATAGGAAAGCCTATTTTCAGATGTATCCACTGTAATCTACCTCATCAGACAGTGCTTTTCAGGAAACTTTTACTGGACACTTGGGATCATGCCCCAGTAAAAAGGGTCTATCGACACCCCTATGTAGTGCATGTTGGTTGTTGAAGAATGTTGGTAATTGATGTTGGTGATGAATTTTGATGTTGGTGCTGAATGTGTTAGAGTTTTGGTGTTCACTGTTGAAGGATGGTGTTTGCTGTAGAATGATGATGTTTAATGGCAAATGGACAGTGGATGTTTGGTGAATGTTGGCTTTTTTGTTTATGGAAAATTGTGTTTATTTTTGGTGTTTGTTTTGGTGTTTGATAGAGGGTGTTAGTGTTTGATCTTGAGTGTTTAATCGAGGTTTGTTGGCGAATATTAGAAGATTGCTCTTTGTGGTTGGTGAATGTGTTTGTTTAGTATAGTGAATTTCGTGTTCAATAATGAACGTTCTTGATGCTGAATGATTGTTGGAAAGTTTTGGTGTTTGACAGTGAATGGTATTCGATCACGTTTGATGCCATTTATTGGTGTTTGTCATTAGTTGTAGAATATTAGGTAGGTGGTGAATATTGGTTGTTAAAGAACGTTGGAGTTTGCTGTGAGTAGTGAATTTGTATTCAGTGATGAATGTTGGTGTTGATGCTGAATGTGTTAGAGGTTTGGTGTTCAATGGTGAATGATGTAGAATGATGACATTTAATGGCAAATATACAGTCGATGTTTGGTTAATGTTGGCGTTTTTGTTTTTTGGGGAAAAAAGGTTTGTTTGTAGTGTAATTTGGTGTTTGATAGCAAATGGTAGCTGTGTTAGATGATGAATGTTGATATTTGGTGGTAAATGTTAGAAGAATGCTGTTTGTAGTTGGTGAGGTATAGTGTTTGATGGTGAATTTTAGTTGTGGAAGCATATTTGTGTTTGTTTATAATGAATTTTGGGGCTCAATATTGAATGTTGGTGTTGATGCTGATTGTTTGATGGTGATTATTTGATCAAGTTTGATGCCAGTTATTGGTGTTTGTCATTAGTGAATGTTGGTGGTGAATTTTGATGAGTTATAGCAGATATTAGTGTTGATGGCATATTGTTATTGGAAAGGTTTGGTAGTGGCTGTAGATTGAAGTGTGGTGGAGAATGTCAGTGTTTGATAGGCTATTGGCTATTCATACCTGCATATTATCAGTATAATCAGTCTTTACACTGTTCCTTGCATGTTTTTTTGTTAGTTTTTATTTTAATTGAAATCTCCATTGTATTGTTTGAAATCGAAATATCTTGTTAGAGTAATCTTGCTATAATTAATCCAGTGCTGTAGAGTTTTCACATCCCTCTTCTGTGTGCTGTGTGTGTAGCTGTAGAAGCTGCAGTGGAGTTAATCACAGGCAGTCGTGGCGATGTTCCCGGAGAGGGAAACGGGTCCATCGAGAACCACGCGCTAACTAACAAATCACTGAAGAGGCCCAACGCTGACTCAGACGAGGAGGAGGAAAAAGGAGCCATCGCTCCACCGGTCAACGACATCTACCGTGCAAGGCAGCAGAAGCGCATCCGATGAGACCCAAACAAACACTGATGCTCGTTATGGACACTTATAACTGTTCCCTATGCCTCCAGTGATGGCTTCTTAGCTTCCCCCTCCATGGATGGTTTTTACTGTGAGGGTGTGTGAACACAAACACACACACGGTCCTGTGTGTTGCGAACTGGAAGGTGTCATCTACAGTTGACCTCTTTTTCCAAAAAAGAGGTTTTTGACTCATTGTGATTGACTCAACTCTTCAGATCATTTGAGTCTCATTTTCATTCAGTTTTTTTTTTTTCTTCTGTTTTTGAAGCTTTTTTTTTTTTTCATTTTTTTAAACAGTTTTATTTTTAAAACTGAGTGGCTTATATTGTACAAAGTTTTATTCTGGATGTTGACTGATACATAGTTCAGAGCTTGCCTTGTGTAGTCCAGTGAAAACACCACAAACATCATTTTGTAGTCGATTTCATTTCACTTCCAATAAAACAAAGTAAAGAAATTTGTCCACTGTCAACATTATTTTTAATCTATTAAGATTATACCAATCCAAGTGCATTGCCATTTTAAGATGGCTTAAACTCAATTATTTGCCATAAGTAGGCTTACATAAAGTAAAAACATCTGTAATAAATGGCAAAAAGGGTTTAATTGGTTTGCTTTAGTAATCTAAACGTTGCGTTTTTTACATCCCAAGATGGCCTGAGAGTCACTTTTGGTCTCTTGAGCTAGACCCTTTGTCCTCAGCTGTAAACTTGGATTTGATTATATCTTGCTTGTAAATAGAAATTTACTTGGATAAATTAATTTGTTTATTAATTCATCTTCAGTAACTGCTTTATACTGGTCAGGTTCACAGTAGAGCAACATTGGACATTTTTGTGAGGTTGGAGGAAACTGGAGAACCTTGTGGAAACCCATGCAAACATGGGAAGAACATGTGTAACTACACATAGACAGTAACCTCACATAAAGAGGGACCCTGGAGCTGTGAAGCGGCAATGCTACCCGCTCTCCTCCATGCTGTACTTCTAAATAAACATATACAAATATTAGCAAACTTAATGTTTATCTCCTAATTTGGTGTAGGAACCAGTGCAGTCCTCTGTACATCCTTGTTGTTACTTATCTACGTAAGCCACCAAATATTCTTGATACAGATGTTTTTACCAAAAGCTTCTTCACTGCAAAGCAACAGCCTAATAACTTCATATTTCACATTAAACCCATGCGTAATTTTTAAATATGACCACAAGGCAGTTTCTTCGAGCCTAATACTCACATTCCGAACCTCATCCCAGTTACATAATGACAAATACATTCTTCCACAGCAGGATATGCAGAACTCAGACGAGACTGACACTGAGCTTTTCTTAACTCTCTACAGATGGCTTATTGTCATGTTAGAACGCCAAGTGCATTTGGAGTTTTTCACACTTCTGTTCTAGGTCTAGACCTATTTGGTGGCGTTTCTATAGGGATGATCCGTGAGGTAACGTCTGGGGGATCTACAACTCTCTCATGTTGTCATGGGTCAGGAATCGATTTGCTAATGTCATACACTGGATTTTGAACGTTAAAGGTACACTCAAACATCAAACATTTTGTTAAACAGTTTTGTTGATGTGTTCAAGATTTAATCATAAGTCTACTCGCCTTGATTTACTGCTGTTATACATTCCAGTGTCAGAAGAATGAAAATCTTCATAGACAGGTTCTGCCATGGTGCTCTCTATAGATTACCTGATTAAACACTGGGTTATAAGGTGTCCGGTATAATATGGATTCCATGCTATAAGTCCGTACAGAGCAAAAAAAAAAAGAAGAAACAGTGGCTAGAAGCATTTGTGTTGGAGGAAACATGCTAGCTTTCATCCCATAGGGATGCTAGCTGTCATGCATTAGGGAAAACCTAGCTAACTGGACAATATTGACACTTGGCAGTCACCACGACAAATGGGGTTAAACGGGTAGAAAAAACATGTTTAGCTGATATAAAATCATGTAGGCATATGGGCAGTGGTAGTTCATTGGTTAAAGTGATACTTCATCCACAAATGAAAATTCTGTCATCAACTACTCACCCTCATGTCGTTCCAAATCCATTAGACCGTCAATCATTTTCGGAACACAAAAGAAGACATTTTTAATGAAACCATGGGATATTTCTGTCCCTCCATTTACAGTCCAGTAACCCAGCGCTTCCGGGTCCCATTGTATCGCGAGAACGTCTGCTCTCAACATACACGATACAACAGGACCCGGAAGCGCTTCACTGTTTACAGCACAGGAAGAATGACGCTGTACACAAAAAACTTTTTGGAGCTTGAAACTTTTGGTTACTGGACTGTAAATGGAGGGACAGAAATCTCCCAGGTTCCATTAAAAATGTCTTCATTTGCATTCCAAAGATGAACGAAAGTCTTATAGGTTTGGAACGATGTGAGGGTGAGTAATTGATAAATAGAATTTTCATTTTTGAGTGAACTATCCCTTTAAGATGTTGGACTACTGATTGGAAGGTCTTGAGTTCAAATCCCAGCACTGCCACTGACGGGCCCTTGAGCAAGGCCCTTAACCCTCCACTGCTCAGTTATTGAGATAAATGTAAGTCGCTCTGGACACGGGCGTCTGCCAAACGTCATAAATGTTAATGTAGGTGAGAGTCCATATGAAATGCTGCTATGCTTCTTTATTTGTTTTATTACCTTCTTCAACCTTATTTACAGTTGCTTACCATTTGGGAAAGAGCCCTAAAATGGCTGTAGCGCTAGCAAAATCCTAAATAGGTTATGTTGTTTGGGACGGCGCCTTAAAATAATTGATGGTCTAGGAAGAACACTTGACACAAATTTAGTGTTTTTGGCCAGCATTTACATTCAAGTGGGAACACAAGATAGTGTAGTGATGAATTCTACCATTAGGGATGGAGCCACAAAATGGCTAACGGTCTAACAGGAATAATACACAGCCATGGATTCTAGTGTTTGGAACATAACCTTAAAATGGTTGATGTTTAAGAATATTCATTAGTCATTAATGATGGTGCTTTGGACAGTCTTAAAATGACTGACAGTCTAGAAAAAGCAACAGTTAGACTTACAGTGGTTAATGTCCTAGTAAGATCTATAAATACTCATCAGTTCTACTGTTTGCGATAGTGTCTTAAAATGACTGACATTAACGAGACAATATTTTTGATGAAGCCACAATGTCATGAAAGAACCCTAGTAATGAATTTTTGACACAAAAAATGAATTTTTGGACACAACCAAATGGCTAGCAATCTACTAAATACACTAATCAGGAATTCTACTGTTTGGGACAAAGCCTTAAAAATGGCAATTTCACTAATAACAACTCTAGTCATGAATTCTAGTATTTCTTAAATTAACTTTCTAATGAGATTCAAAGGAACATGAACTAGATACGAATTGAGCATTTTTGAATGAGTACAAACCGAGACATGAGGAGGATCTTCTAGTAAGTACAAGCACTAGTAGTGTGTGGGATAGAGTCTAAAACACTGGCACTAACCTTCCAGGTGGTAGTGGATGAGAAAAGAGCTGGGGTCATAGGTCAGCATAAATTTTAAAAGAGCTCTATTTCAGTGAAAATGTTTAGGAACCAACAAAAAACATTTACACAGGGTCACGCAATTGACAACAGTCACATTGGAACAAAACCATTTATGTGACAGGTCTGAAAAAAGCCTGATAAATATAATTCATATTTATAACACAGGCATTAAAACGTGCATGATGTCATACTTTGACCTTTGTTAAGCCATGCGTCCATGCTTAAAAAGTAAATAAATATTTACATTTTGTTTTTACAACATTTACAAGACATTTTACAGAATCTACATATCATTTTGTACATCTTGTGCAATAGCATTTCAATAAAGCAATGTGTTACAGGTAAGCACTGGATATCTGGTTGCCAAAATACTGCACGAATATCTCAGGGTGTCCTCTGTAGAACTGTCCGAGCAGTCGCCGCTTTTCTTTTACAGAAAGCTTGGGGTTCTCATGAATAGTTCGGAGTAAAGTGACAAGCTCCTCTTTAGTGGTTTTCTCTACTGTCTGCATGTAAGTGGTCCTCGTAAGACGTCTACAGTAAGATGGACCTGAAGGAAGAAACAAATCTGCTGTTACTTTTCTCCTCAATAGTCATCTCAGTGTTCGTTACTTAGACACATGCAATACACATTCCACTTCAGTACATGTAAGGCAAAAAGAAAAGGAAGGAAGCAATACATCACAACACATACATGCCTGAAAAAGGCCATTTAGCTGGAACTATGCATGTGTTGATGTTTATATTTTTAAGTAAAGAATAAAGCTAATATTCAATAACAAGGTAGTGTGATGTGGTGTTACATAAAGAAGTGTTTTATTCCTCATAAACAACTACAATTTATCAAACCTAACTATTTTTTCTTTATTGAGGAAAGACACTGCACATTTTATCCACTTATAGTTACGGTTAATGTTGTGGAACATCTGCAAAACAAGTTAGTTTATGTTAAGACTTATGTTATAGCAGCTATAACAGTTGTTCCCTCATATACAACAGTATAAACAGTTGTTCCCTCACCAAGCTCTATTTTTCTCTTTCTTGAGTAACCGCAAAGTACCAAGATCTGTCTAATGCAGGAAAATGAACACTTTCTCACAGTACACTGGCATTCCATTCCGTCAGACTTATTGGACATTTTCAATCAGTATAAACAAATGAATCATTTTAACTGTTGGGTTTCTGTATGTAGAGTATCATGACTCTGTGTTGTGGGTGATGGGGAAGAGGAGGGGTGTGAGTCCCCTGCTGGGCAAATAATTCACACCTCTCCACAATAACATAAAACACAACTAAAGCTTTTTTTTTATCGTAAAACACTGTATACAACTACCATAATAAAATGATAATATTTTAAGCTAGTAGGCTAGGTAAAAAAAAAAAAAAGAAATTCTTTTGAAAAACTGCCAATTCTTAAAGCCGTGAGTGTGTACATTCATATGAGCTATTAACCACTACTGTGGAGTGTGATATCACACAGGCACCCCAAAACAATTTTTTGGCCTCTGGTAAAAGAATAAATAAATAAATAAATAAATAAATAAATTTAAATAATAAAAGCAAGGACTAACTACTAATAACTTAATATTAACCCAATAAAAAAATGTAATAAAAGCCCAAAACAATTACAAAATATTTTGTCCTTTTCAACTGGTATGATAATCTTTTTTTGGGTTTTTTTTTGCTTGTATTTGCTTGAATGGGTAATGTAATCTTTGAAATTCCATTTCCTGACTGTTAAAAACAACAACAACAACAAAAGATTAATATAGATGAATAGGTGTTACTTTAATGTGATTTTTAAGTGACATTATGTAGAAAGCAGTCCTACTTCTGAGACAATACGAATTAGACTTTGCCTCACGGTTCAAGCTGCAAAGATGCTGACTCGTGTTTTTCCTCTCACTTTACATATTTGACACATTTGAACAGTGTCCCAAAGGATAACCCATGAAAACTATTAACAAGACCAAAGAGAAGTGAATACACAGATCTGGCATTATATACACCTGTCCAAAATGGGTATTTCTGTTGTATTGACCTTATAATAGCCAGTTTTCCCTTCTCACAAGACAGATCCCAACCAGGGAGGGTGAAGACTAACATGTGCTTCCTCTGAGACACATGAAGCCAGACACCGTATCTTTTCAAAAAGTTGCTGATGCAGTGTCAAAGGGCTTGGAGGAAAGCAATAAAGCCCTCGTCCATCCCTTCCTTCCCAAATAAATGTGATAGTACGGCTAAGTCCTCCCTTTCCTTCATAAAGGTTCATATTTTGCCAGCAACATCATCTGGCAAAGATTGTCTTATTAACAAATATGCTGAAGTAGATTATTTATTACTTTTGTGAAAGCAGGAACAATAGAACCTCTATCAGTCATAAGAAAACATACATGTACAAGTAGAGACTAGAGCTGACGTCTTTCTAGCCCAAGAGATTTATGCACCCTGCTGCTAATGTCATGTCAAGTGATTACCTCCAAGATCTGGTGTGTATTGGAGGTTTTTTTTTATTTAAAGGAAGTCTGCATTGGGGATATTTAATTTACTTAAGTCCGTGTTGCTACATGATTGAGAAGGCA
This sequence comes from Stegophilus panzeri, assembly GCA_024331685.1. NCBI lineage: Eukaryota > Metazoa > Chordata > Actinopteri > Siluriformes > Trichomycteridae > Stegophilus > Stegophilus panzeri. The sequence continues at coordinate 7,681,283 of JANDJT010000179.1, read as the reverse complement.
CATGTGAAATACAATAGTAGGTGTAATAAACATGAACGACGATGACTACTTTTGCGATCACTGATTTTAAAACAATGCTTTTGGATGATTAACTAGAAGTTGATAGACTAAGCATACATTCTAATCAAAGTACAAATGACACAATGGGACAGACTACAGAACTGTAAGATCTGTGTTCTTTGGTTTAAATGAAACAGCAGGTTAACAGCAAGCGCAAATTTTCTTTTGACCATGTTCGCTATTCGAAAAAGACATGGCATGATTACATACTTGAAAAACCTGACTTTCAAAAATGAGGAAGTACGAACGATGCCGCCTGTCTGTCTTTTGAGTGTGTGCGTGTTCTTGTGTGTATGCACAACTGTAATAGCAATTTACTAATTTATCTTTAAAGCCCTCCTATTGAATATCATGACCAGCCATCACTGCTTACACCTAAGAGTAGATGAAATTTAACACTTAATTTAAACACAAATGATCATTTATAGCATTATAATAATCTCTTCACCACATGGGTGTGATTAGAGGTTGATTTTCCAGTGTTGCACTCGAATCATTGGTCATTAGTGTGACACTGCAACAGATACCTAGAAAAGTATTATTAGTTATCATGCACTTACCTGTAACGGCATCAGGATCTTTGCCTCTGATGATGCTGGCTAGTTTATCACTAACAAGCTTGTGTAATGATACAGGAATCTGGGGAAACATTCAGAGCGATATGCCGTCGGTCTTCTTATATTCATTTATGAAAATGCAAAAGCCTGAAGTAATGTTAAGGAGGAGCTGACTTCCAGAAATTTCCAAAGAAACTGAACAGGAATATACGTAGCTGTAAAGCTAGGTCAAAACTCAATTTCGGCTATATTGGCATTTTTGTGCACCATCAATGGGCAATGAACTGTACGGCTAAATTCTTCCTTTTATGTATTATTGATAATGAATCAATTTAATAAAGCAATCCCTTAAACTCACAATAGACATCATAGTAAGCTTCCTCACGCTCATAACCGCGTACCTTTCCCATTGGTTTCAGTGTAATTTTGAATTACAGGACTAAGCACAGCATGTAACATCAATAATCTCAGCTCTTAATGCAGAATATTGGATATATGTTGTAACAATAGAGTTAACAGTTAGACTATTCAACTGCATGCACGCTTATTTATTATACTGATCAATGCATTAAAAAAAAAATTCAAATAAAAATATAAAACAGTCATACTGCTGCATTTTCATGCTGCAGATGTTGTGAACTGTGTTCAGCTACCTTTTTTAAAATTCTCTCCCTTCATGCTGTTTCTGGTCATGGGTCAGATAATCGTATTTAAACTTGGGTTGTAAATGTGACATGAATTGTTTTATCTAACTGCAATATCTTCTTTACAAAAAAAGCCTTATCTCTGTAAGAGCACATACTCAGGCTTCTACCACTCCTGTGACTTCATCAACATTTCGTTTTTTCTTGACATGTAAATAGCTATACTGGTGACAAACACTAGGTCTGTTATATATTATACTATATTTGGAGTTAATCATTATAGCAAACCACTGTTGCTTTAATTTGAAATTGCTGAGTAGTCCATACTATTAAATATATTATAAGTATATTATTTCCCATATATTTTTGTGTGCTAAATGAAATGACTTGGTCAATCTTGGGTTTAAAGCTAAAGGTAAACTTTGAAGTCCGAGATGTTTTCAAATGCACCACACCTTGAAAAGATCCAAGTGGTTGTCTATCATGAAAAGCACCAGAAGATCCACCTTTCCCTTGGCGAGTCTGGCGCTGTACACGATAGCACTGGAGAACGCTCTCTTCACCGCCATTCTGTTCTCTGTCTGAAGAACAAACAACAATCATGGCATGTGGTCAGAATTTATACCTTCATTAATATTATCATGGCCACTTTAGTGTATTTATATAGCATGCGCATAAAAGCTTGCATGTTCTATCACTTTGTCATAATGTGGGACACTTCCTATTGTGTGTTGTGGGAACACACTAAGTAAACTCTTTAAAATGCCGAGTCATTGTGATTGGCTTCGGATCCCAACCCTCTGAACGAGTAGGTGGTTGGACTGAGAAAGGTTTTCAGTATTGCCAAGGAAAGTTACGGTGCCTTGCACAAGTATCCATTATTAACCATTTAATCTATTATTGGAAAAGAGAAAGCAGTTTTGCATAGAAGAGGCTGTCCACCAAAAGTCAGTTACTAGCTAAGGAGGGCATTAGTCAGAGAAGAATTCAAGAGGTAAATGGTAACACTAAAGGAGCTGGAGATATCCACTGCTCAGATGAGATTTGGACACTCCAAAAAAGGGATTCATGGAAAAGTGGTGAGAAGAAAGACATTATTTGGAGACTCAGCAAACATTGAAATGGTTCTCTGGTCTGAGAACAAAGTGCTACTTTTGGTGGAGACCCAAAACTACTCATCACCTTGAGAACACCACTACAACAGTGAAGCATGGTGACCTGGCTAATTGATTAGGATTGAGGGACCCAAAGCATTCAGCCAAAGCTAGACTTTAGTTGTTCTAAGAACTTGAATGTGTTAGAAAGGCCCAGTCAAAGGCCTGACATCAAACTGATTGAGAAAGCTTGAAAACCAATAGTCTAGATCAAATGTGACAGAGATTGTAGAATTTTTCCAAGAAGAATGGGAAAAATATCAGGATCCAGATGTGCAAAGCTGATACAGACATATCCCAGAAGACATGCAGCTGTAATTGCAGCCAAAGGTGGTTCTTCTAAGTACTGACCCACGGGGGTAACTGCTTATGCAACCAACATATGTCTGTTTGTCTGCCACAGTTAAAACAAATATTTTGCACCTTCAAATGTTTGGCATATTGTGTAAATCAAATGGTGCAAATCGAAATGAAGTACATTTCAATTCCAGGTTGTAACACGCATTTATTTATGTAAATGCATACTTGTAGAAAAGTTCAAGGGGGTGAACACTTATGCAAGACACGGTATAGGACGTCATTCCTGATGACTACTATCAGTCTGTCCAAGCTGATATTGCTATTGAGAGTCTGGACTTTGACAATATCAATAGCAATGTTTTTGCGGCTAATGAGCAGCAAATGGCCTTTTAATGCAGTGGTTTTCAGTTCTAGGCCTCAGGCCCTACTATGGCATAGGTTCAAGTTTTTCTGGCTTTCGCACACCTGATTCAAATCATTGTTTAATTATCAAAACATTCATCAGCTGAATCAAATCCCTCAGGGGGACTGAGGGACTGGAGTGAAACTCCTGATTTATTGTGTAATATATGACGCATTATTATCTCTTGTTCTGCTGCCTTTCAGGATCAATGATGTACGTTATCTATCTCCTATCTAAAGTGTCACTCGGTTGCTATATATTCATTTCCATGCCTGCTTACAATACTCCTATTGTAGATATTGTCTAGCAGCTTACATCCTGGTTTAAAACTAGTTTTCCTATTTTTGGGCAATAGAGGCCATTATTTCCAGCCTAAAGAAAGAAAGAGAACTGAATCAGAATATGAATGATGAGGACATTTTTTCCATTTGAGAGACCAGTTGCTTAGCAGTGGGTGTAAAAAGTCAGTCTCAGTCCCAGAATGCACTGTCTCATACATTAGAGTCCACACTAATGTAATAAAACATGGGTTGTGACGGGATATCCTGTTAATGGAAAATAATCAACTTTGGTGACAGTAACTCCGCTTCATCACACAATCCATCATTTCCATATTTTCCTACAACATGATATGGAGTGTTTTATTCCAAATTGAAATATCATCATTGCCTGATATGTTAGTATCACCATATTCCTCCAGTATGGTGTATGAAATACAAACGTTACTGCACTGTAACAGGAAATGTTTATGACCTTTCACCTACTTAACTGATATCATATCCTGCCACCTAATATAATCATGAGTAATTTTTTAGAGACTCAGCAAACATTGAAAGGGTTCTCTGGTCTGATGAGAACAAAGCGCTATGTTTGGTGGAAACCCAACACTGCTCATCACCCTAAGAACACCATCACCACAGTGAAGCATGGTAGTGGTAGCATCATGACACGGGAAAGCTTTTCATCAGGAGGGACAATTGATCAGGTAATTGATTGGTAATTGATCAGGGTTGAAGGCCCAAAGCATACACTGGTGTTGTTCAAAACCAAGAACCTGAATGTGTTAGAAAGGCCCAGTCAAAGCCCAGACCTCAATCTGATTGAGAAAGCTTGAAAACCAATAGTCTCTCATTTTTAAATGACTAACTGTTTGACAAGTGTGTCTCCGATCTATTGTTATATAAATACACCTGATTGTATAATAATGGTCCACAGCACACTGTTACATTATATTAGTATACGTTAAAACACTAAGAAGCGCTCTGTTTCACCTCTTTGTGCAGTTTGAGGTCATTTGGCTGTGCGGCGAAAGCCATGAAGCGGAGGAGTCTGCGGAGCTCCTCTCTGCTTCGGGAGTCCTGGAGCTTTAGACAGAGCTGCAGGGCCTCCAGAGCCTGCTCCTGCTTCCCATTAACTACAAACATACACACACACACACACACAAACAGACTCAGGAAAACACACACTGTGGCTATAGATAACACAAACCGACTGGCTAAATGGGTCATATAAGTCACTCAGGTCATTAAATAACCTCACTTACACCGCACAAGCATTTTGGCAAATAAACACAAGAGAAGAGCTTTGCTGAAGAGAATCAAGAAAAACCTGGCCATTACATGATTAGCTGAAGCAGATGTTCTAGACTGGACTCTGGACATACGTGCTTAGTTGGACATCAGTGTAAAAGCACTTATCTATTTGACTAACTAAGGGGGGGAAAAAAGGGAAAAGGACTAGCTAAGGGGAAAAAAATTGTTTATTACTATATACAATGTTTAGCCTTAGTCTACTGTTAAATAAATATAGTTAGAGACTGAAATACATAATTACGGTAGTGTGACACATGGGTATAAAAACACTAGTTACCACTTGGGACCCGAAATCAGAACTTCAGCAACACTACAATAATTCAATGAAAATGTCATTTAATTTCAGCAAATAGAACACACACACACACACACACATATATAAATAAATACATTTAACCAGAGCTACTGTATGGGTGCATACTCCGCAGATCTTTATCATGCTGACCCAAGCTTTCTCTCCTAACTTATTAACTCAACAAAGGGTCACTTCACTGGACATGGGGGTCTTGGAATAAGTACTCAGTGTTTTAGGAAGTCTGTCTCTTTCTTTTCCTTTCCTTTCCTGACCTCCGCTATGTCTTTCCTAGGTAAGGAAAATTCTCTCTCTCTCTCTCTCTCTCTTACACTTACTTACTCCCTCTCATTCACGTTCACTGATCACTTTATCTATCCCAGGAACACTGGGCGTGAATCAGGAACACACCCTGGGTAGAACGCTAGTCCATTGCAGAGCCCCATGCACACACATATTTACACCTAGGGGCAATTTATCTTATCTTAGCCAATGTTTTTGGTTTCCACGCAAAGGTGGGAGGAAAGGAAACCAGAGGTGTCGAAGCTACCTGATTCCCCTGCACTACCGGAACTACTACACTACATTTACATTTACTACATTCTGTAATAGAATAATAACACATATCGCAGGTCAGAGTTGTACTCGGTGCATCACAGACAATCATGAAGAAGGAAAGAGAGAATGAGAGAGTGAGAGAAAGAGAGAGAGAAATGCACAGCGCCGAGGGAAATGAAATACAATGAAACAGCTGCATATGTGGTACCAATAAATAGATATCCCTGTATCATGTCTGTTGCCTTCACTTCCCACACTTTTGCTCAATGCACATTTTTCCCCAAATCGGTGCAGGCATATTGAGAAATATTGAGAACGAGGCTCCCACCAAAAGACCCCCTCTTCCTGTTTTACCTAATAGCTCAGAGACGCCACTGTGTATGTCGAAGACGTGGTTGCTAAACAGTGGAGGGTAGTCCGTCTGGCCATAATGTTGGATCAGAATGCTATAGAGGAGACGTTTATATTGAGCTGTCTCCTCTGGACACTTGGCGAGCCCTCGGCTCACCTCGACTACCAACTCATCAGGAAGAAACTCCAGACAGTCGACAGCTGCTGAGAGCCAGGCATCGGCACTACAGAATGGAAAAAGTACAACAATGGTTAATGAAGAAGACAAAAAAAAACCCTACATGGACACAAGCAGAGAAGCAGAAAGAGCAAAACAAAGAGATTCGCTTGTACTCTTGACCTTCAGACTGTCAGACATGTGGCACTCGAAATCGCACAGCCCGAGGGCCGAGGCTTTCAAACAGAGCTCTTTATATAATGACCAGCCTTCATTTGTCTGGACACAATATCTCAGCAGTACGCACGCGACGAGTGGTGTGTTTTGTATTCTGCATTTGCTTGCAAGCCCAGATATCCCCAATTCATCACGGAAGAAACATTCAGACCACACCTCAAGAGTTAAGTACATCTGGTTTGTTACACGTAAAGAAAGTGGTGGAAAATTTAAGGTTGGACCTTATGAAGAATATGTCTTCATGAGAAATAATAAAAAGAGTAATAATATATTTATATCAGTAATATTACAATTTGTTGTGTAAAGAATAAACCATGACAAGAAGCGCTGTCATAGCAAAATAATCAACGATGGAGTGTGTGAAGTGAAGTTATCGTTACTACTGCAAAGTTCATTTCTCATTTCCTATAACAATACATCCTGAAGTATTTAATTCCTTGTATACAGTACCACCAATTTGCCAACACTCAAAACTCTTTTACTTACTATTAAAGGACATAGTACTTTTCATCCTTTTATTGTTACAGTTAATGGTATGGAACGTCTGTGAAACAGCATCTGTTATAACTTACTATCCTCTCTTTTTTCTCTCTCAAATTTAAGAAGGCAAAAAAAAAAATTGCAGCTTGCTACAGAGAAACTGGAAAGCCCTCTGTCCTAAAGACTATTTCATGGCAGAAAACTTAAAGGAAACGCTTTACCTCTGAGTGTTACAAAGCACTGCCACTGGAGACTCTTTCCAAAAATGCTAAATAAACATCTCTTCACAGAAAACTTCACCACATCAACAATTACTCATTTTTAAATACGTTTATGTGGATCGTACGTCATACAAGAAACAATACTGTATGAGAAACAAGCACGTTAATCTAATCCTCTGATTTGAATTATAGTCTGTACGACTGTCTGAGCTGCTGTTATTGAAAATTTCAACTGATCAGATTTGAGAATTCAACGGTACTGTGGTGCAAATGAATTATTTATTAGTAATATTATATCATAACTATTACTAATAGTAGTAGTTCAATATTAATAACAAATGTCACTTCTGAAATAACATTTAGTAATCTTGTGATGTATTCGGTCTTGATGACAATTTTTTATACATTATTTATTATTATTAAAAAATTATATATTTTTTAAAGCTACGTTTATGCTCTGGGCATAAGAAGAGAAGCACAATATGAGGAAGGAGATGAGGGAACAGAGAAGGAATGATGAAGATGATAACAATGAGGAAAATAATAGATTACAAGATGAAGAAGGACACATACTGAGCTTCACTGAAGGCTTTGAGGATTTCTCGGTCCACATAGTTGCTGGTGTAAAGAAGATCTGGGTCGCTGTCCATACCGTGCAGAGGGGGACGGGGACTCTCCTTTCCTTCTAGAAGACTCTCCAGTAAAGGCAACTCGATCAGCTGCAGTAATCTCAGTGTTGCCTGCTGCTGCCAAACCTCATCCACCACTATAAAGGGAGAGGACATGGGTCATAAAACTCTTACATATCCTTTCAGGGTTTTTTTTTTTTTTTGCTGGGAAACAATAACCATTACACTGAAGATAAATGTGTAGTTTGTTTTGAAGTGACTTACACTCCTGTGACAGACCCAGATTTATCAGCTGGGGTGTGATGGTTGTGTTTGAGTTCAGGTTCCCTAAAACATCCTCCAGAGATTTATCTGTTTTGACTGGCGAGGTGTTTGAATACTCCTGTTCCTCTTCACTGTGCGGAAAAGTTTGATTAGATTAGAATCTGGTCTGGTTGCATATGAGGAACTGAATCGGGTTCAATACACACTAATGCTAGCTACATAAAGTGACACAATCTACATACCAACATCATTTTTGTTCTTCATCATAAAGCTATGTGTGATCAGTATTCATCAGTGTGATCAGCAAATTTCCCCTTGGGGATCAATAAAGTACTCTCTAACTCTATTCTGGGCCATAGTAGCTTAGTGTGTAAGGTTCAAAGCTAGTGGAAGCTGCTGAGTTCATATCCCAGAAAATCCCAAAAAGCATATATCTATATAGGATATATCCAATTTTAAGAAGATATCCAATTCAATATCTTTATTCTTTCATTTATGTTCAGTAACCGCTTCATCCTGGTCAGTGGTTACACTGGACCCCAAGTATCTCCTGGGAACACTGGGAATAAGGTGGGAATACACCCTGAATGGGATGCCAGTCCCATCACAGGACACCATGCGTACACACATTCACACCTAGGGGCAATTTATCATAGCTAATCCTCTTACTGGACTGTTTTGGAAGGTGGGAGAAAAAGAGTAGAACCTGAAGGTAAAAACCACACAGATAGGCAGAGAACAACCACACATTTTTATAATCTAATCATCCATCCATCCATTTTCTGTACCGCTTATCCTACACAGGGTCGCGGGAGGCCTGGAGCCTGTCCCAGGGGACATGGGGCACAAGGCGGGGGACACCCTGGGCAGGGTGAAAACCCATCGCAGAGCACAATCACACACACTACGGACAATTTAGAGATGCCAATCAGCCTACAAAGCATGTTTTTAGACTGGGGGAGGAAACCGGAGTACATGGAGGAAACCCCCGAAGCACGGGGAGAACATGAAAACTGCGCGCACTCAGGTCGGAGATGGGAATCAAACCCACAACCCTGGACATTTTAACAATAATAATAATAATAATGTGTTGAAATGTATTAGTAAGAAATATTACTCCTCATTTGACACTGAAATCTAGCTGAATATCATGTTCTCATTTCTTTTGCTCAATTGTTGCAATGTCATATATTTACTTCATACCGTAACAAAGTGTGTTAATTGTTGTCTCTGAACTGCTAACTCATACTGATTCAGTCAGCATGCTCCTCTATGAATTATATATAACCATTTCTATTGCTATTTCCTTTTTTAGTTAGTCAGTAGTTATTTTTTTTTCTACCTACGTTCATGAAGATGATGGAATCATATAATTAAAACAATATTAAAGTAAATTTGTTCCCTTCGAAGCAAGCTAGTTAGCTAGAATTAGTCATGTTTACACACTATTGGCTTGTTTTGAAAACAACAACAACAACAACAACAACAAGAAATTTAAGATATATTCAAGAACTGTTTAAGATATATTCTAGTCATTACTTGATATGATTGTTCCTTTGAAGTGTCCTCTAAGAGAAATCCAAATACCTTTTTGGTGGCGCAGTCCTGTTGATGGAGGTCGATTCATACGTGTGTTCGATTGTATCCTTGCTAGCACTCGCATTCAGGAACCTGTATAAACTGCAGCTGCTGTCCTCAAACTTGGCGTGCCTCTTCTCTTTCCCGAACACCTTGGTGTCCACTGCTTCGAACACCCGCGAGTCCATGAGCGCCTGACAGAGACGCACTGCTTTGAAACGTGGCACCTCATCATCGCGGCAGAACTTGTTCTGGATGATGTGAGCCAACACCACATCGACAGCCTCGGAGCCCAGGAAGCAGTTAGGGTAGGACTTCAGGTTGTGGCGTCGTCTCTTGACCTCCACCTGCGCCTGCAGGTTGTTAATGATGCTGCTCCAGATAAAGGTGGCACGGAACGGCTTCCCGGCCATCTGGTGTGCAAGGAAAAGAAAGTGCAATAAAACGAATTATTCCTTTGAATAACTAAGTGAATTCTTTCTTATTAAAATGTTTGATCATATTTAGAGCTAATTTGAAAACTAGTGAAGAAATAGTAATACTAGTAGTAGTAATAATGACTCAACATCAGCTAACATTAGCTAAGACCGAACCTAGCTAGCTGGCTTTCTGTAATACTGATTACCAAGCTAGAGTTCATCACTTCAGCATAGCTCATTTACCTACCTAACTTTAATATTCAACAAAAGAAGATCAAATTTATTGTATTGTCTGATATGGTCATTTAAATGCGTTATATATATATATATATATATATGTTTTAATATAATCTAGCATTAGCTAACAACCAACATGATCCACGTACTAGCACTATTTTGCCTTTTTTCTGTTGCTCAAATAATTCAAGTTCTTTAATATGCTTCTGGTTTTGTAGAGGTTTCCTTAGAGAAATGGAAATGAGCCAGCAACTTTTTTTTTCCAATGCCTAAGCCTAATTTGTCACAAATTGACTGTAACAGATGAAGCAGGAGACGTTTTCCCAGGATCTACACTAAATAGTACAGCCCTTGAATACAGACAGCTTTATAAGAATTTAGGCTCCAATATAAAGAACATTCGTAGCCAAAGTCAATATTGAGAAAGTCATACAAATCATAGCTGACCAGCTAATCATTTCTCACAAGCTACATTTCCTCTCTGGACTGGAACACAGAGCCCTGAAGGTGTGTACAGTTCCTCAGAGATCTTCCGCCCTCATCTTTAAGAGGAGAAGCCAGAGTCCCACAATCTCTTTACACATGCAGATTGAATTCCCTCTCAGCGCCCCCCTCCCATCTAACACCCACTCATTAATGGAAGCTTCTGACAAAACTGGGCTGCGAAGACAAAGGAGGTTCTCCAGATCAGTACCACATGTGGGAAAAAGCAAAACTGTGTCTGAGAGGTTGCTGAAGCACAGAGAAATAAATGGCTTATATGAAGAAGCTGGTTTATTTGATTTCTTTTAATCTGATGACTGATTATGAAATGAACTATGATGTCAAATCCTGTGATGTTTAGAAAACAGAGGTCACAGATGGATAAAAATCAAGTTGTCCAGCACTGATCGGAGGGCTAAGCATAGAGTGGTAGTTGGGAGATTAGTTTCTATCCTTCCTTCTAAATTCCTTCCTTCCTGCTATGTAATGTTGCATGCTGAAACAGTTTGCATATCACTGAACATTTACTTGCACAACAGTGATGCGATTTAAAAGCAGAAATATCAGAGCAGCAGAGTAAACCTCAGGCTTCCACACAATACAATACTTTTCAATTTATAAGACACTAATGTTATATTTGACATTACCACCATATCTGTTAAGATACAATACATTATGGTTTGTTTGAGTGATATGTGATCAACTTTGTTCAGAATTTGGGGCAGGCCTATTGTTAATTTGCAAATCCTAAAAATGTACAGAAGTATCAGAGTGGGCAAATCACCTTTCATTCATGTTTAAAATAATTAATTATTTTCACCCTATTAGTTATTTTTCCTTTTACAATTATAATCAATTTATGATTGTTGAATAATGAATTTCAATTGTTGCTTTTAAAATCAGTGCAACGACCCAAATCGGGAGATGATTACACCTTTATAAAACTGTATAGCAATTGATGAGAGTATTAGGAGACTTCTATATTTCCTCTTAGAGTTCAGCCTTTGATAGAAAGATAGATAGACAGATAGATAGATAGACAGATAAGATTTTCACTTCCATTTACGCATTTGCTACACATTTATCCAGTCTTTGTAGACTTTTATCCGACTTACTGCTGAATGGACGTGTTTAAGGATCTTGCTCAAGGACACAACAGGGGCAGCTTGGAAATGCTGGGATTAAAACGTACTGTTTAAGTTACCCATTATTGTATTGCATTCTCTCATATATAATACTTGGCATAAATACAAACATTCAGAGTGAGTTCTACAGCCCTCCGGAAAATAAAAACCCTAAAAAAAAAAAAAATCATTGACAGTCTCCCAACTAGAGATGGCTCGATACAGCTTTTTCTTATCAACGTATCAACTGATATCCAGATCCATTCGATATTAGTTAAGAACTAATATGTTTTAAAATGATTTTTTAACTGAAGCACTTAAACAATACAGGAAGACGTACATAGCTAAAACAGTACACAAAACTACTGCTTTCATACAAAAAGCACCCATATTGCAAACACAATCAATTATCCACAATCATCCATCCCACTTCCGTACCGCTTATCCTACACAGGGTTACGGGGGAGCCTGGAGCCTATCCCAGGGAACTTGGGGCAAAAGACAAGGGGATTTATGGACAGGATCCCAACCCATCGCAGGGCACAATCACACACATTTAGACACGATAAACAATTTGGAAATGCCAATCAGCCTACAGCACATGCTTTTGGACTGGGGGAGGAAACCAGAGTACCTAGAGGAAACCCCTGAAGCACAGGGAGAACATGCACACTCCGCATGGATGTGGGATTCAAACCCCCAACCCCAGAGGTGTGATGCAAACGTGCTAACCACTAAACCACCGTGCCCCCTAGACTACAAGTATAATAAAATCAATCCTAACAAAAAAATACAATCAAGACTTGTTACATTGTAACATATATGTAACAGTTCCAAAAAACTTTTTCAAACCCAGTTCCGATCCTTCCAATTGTTACAGGGTCAGATCTAATTTTTTTGTTTTGCCAATACCCGAGCCACCATTTTTGCCTGTATCAGTCCGATACCAGTTGGATTGGTGCCATCTCTACTAACATCACCTTATTTAAAGTGTTCGGAGCGTTACTCCAGGGTCATCCTCAGGTGGGAATGCCACTCCTCAATCACAGGCAACACACACTGCTGTGTTTGGCCAACAAGACAGTAAATAATCACTGAGGGGTTCGTTCCCATGATGACCCTGCCAAGACAGTGCGACTGGAAAACAAAGCCTTTCCACAACAAACCCCTAACAGTAACACACAGGCAGTGGTGACAACGAGGGAGATGAAGCCAAGATGAAATACAGAATATCTGGTCTGGCGTCATTTCAAGCAAAGACAGGTCTGACTGATATATCCTTAGGGAGACGCTGAAGAAGAGTTACTTAAACTTGTTTGAATTCACACTTCACACACACACACACACACACACACACACACAGTACTTGTGAGGACCTTCCACGAACATAACCATCAATGCAGCTAATTATTGCTATGCCTCCGCGTAATTCTAATCCTAACTTTAACCTCAGTGAATAAAATATAAACTTTTCTATCCATGGGGAGACATTTGGTCCCCACCAAGATATAAAAATATGCTCTCTCTCTCTCTCTCTCTCTCTCTCACACACACACAAGCGTAAAAACATGCTGTAAATCTTAAAAACCTGTCACAAGTTATAGCAACCAATTTCAAACCACAAACCACAACACTGTACTAATAAACAGTGCAGCAGTTAAGATTACAGACTGACTTTTAAATACAGAATACATCTATACACAGATTATTTTGCAATTATTTTGTAACATATCTACATACAGATGTTCACACACACACACACACACACACACACACAAACACACTTGCTTTCTACACTTACTACATCCAACACTATCATTCTTATTTATCCTATTAAACATAGAACATTTAGAAAAAGGTAGCATTATATCTTATGTGTATATGTGTATATATATATATATATATATATATATATATGTTCATACTCACTCACTCTCTCTCTCTCTCTGTCTCTCACTCTCACACACACACACACACACTCGTACACACCTGCAAAGCCTCAAGTAAAAATGCCTAAAACAACACAATAAACTGCAATAAAACTCTAAACAGTACCTTAATCTTTAAAAGCAGAACATTATGCTTGAGGTTATATTACCTGGAGGTGCTTAACACACACTCGTCTGTAACTCCGAATTGATTCACTAACAGAAAACACCGCGCGTCGCTCACACACTCGGACTCCTCCCACTCGCACATTAGACACGCCCACATGCCACGATTGGTCGTCTAATTTGCATAATAATAGACCAGCACACTACAGAGCCTTCGAAACTTTTTCACTTGATTTCAATTTATTCATTTACAATGGCTTGTCCAAAAAAGTTTCAGTCACGTTTAAACAGAAAAAAAGTGGATTCTGCGTGACAAAAGTACCTATATTTTACAGTTTAGCTTAAAGAAAAGAATTTCACTAAGATTATAAGGTACAATTAACAGAAAATTTTCAAACAGAGCCGAAAAGAAATAAAGCAATAAAGTCTTGCTGTGGTCAATCCTTCATTTGTACCAGATCAGATCATGCTGGAAACAGGATCCTGCACCTCTCAGATTAGAGAGATGTCCGAGTACTGGAATTTTTGGAAGCATTTTATTTGCTTAAAAAAATAAAAATAAAGTAATAACAAAATCATTTTAATGAATGATCATTCTTTATGTGTCACCCCCTTTCCAAAAAACACACTATATGCCATAACATTAAAAACACTGACAGGTGAAGTGAAAAACATTGATTATCTCATTACAGTGGCACCTGTCAAGGGGTAGGATATATTAAGCAGCAAGTGAACAGTCTGTTCTCGAAGTTGATGTGTTGGAAGCAGGAAAAATGGGCAACTGTAAGGAGTGACTGAGTCACTTTGACAAGGGCCACATTGGGATGGCTGGACGACTGGGTCAGAGCATATCCAAAACGCCAGGTCTTGTGCGGTGTTTCCGGTATGCAGTGGTTAGTACCTATCAAAAGTGGTCCAAGGAAGGACAACTGATAAACTGCTGACAGGGTCGTGGGCACCCAAGGATCATTGATGTGCAGGGGGAGTGAAGGCTAGCCCGTCTGGTCCGATCCCACAGAAGAGCTACTGTAGCATAAATTGCTGAAAAAGTTAATGCTGGCTATGATAGAAAGGTGTCAGAACACACGGTGCATCGCAGCTTGCCGTGTATGGGGCTAGGTAGCCGCAGACTGATCAGAGTGCCCATGCTGATCCTTGTTTACCGCTGAAAGACCCTGCAATGGGCACCTGAGCATCAGATTTGGACCCTGGAGCAATGGAAGAAGGTGGCCTGGTCTAATGAATCACATTTTCTTTTATATCATGAGGACAGCCGACGTGCGTGTGCACCGCTTACCTGGGGAACAGATGGCACCAGGATGCACTAAGGGAAGAAGGCAAGCTGGCGGAGGAAGTGTGATGCTCTGGGCAATGTTCTGCTGGGAAACCTTGGGTCCTGACATTCATGTGGATGTTACTTTGACACGTACCACCTATCTAAACATTGTTACAGACCGAGTACACCCCTTCATGGCTTACGGTATTCACTAATGGCAGTCGCTTCTTTCAGCAGGATAATAAATGTCTGAGGTTGAGCGCATATAATGAAGCTTGTCACATAGGAAATATGCAGTGAACTCCTCTAGTTCTCCCATGGAATCACTGAAATGATATAGTTCAATCCCTTGTTGTACTTTGGTCATCACAGTAAGGCTATTGGCCGTAGGTCTGTGATGGCATTCAACAGTTTTACATAAAGCACTTGGAGGATTATTGTGTCTTTATGAGCTGGGACACCCCCACCCCCCCCACCCGCCCACTTGCTCCTTGGTGTTGCAGTACCTCATGTTTTACAAATTAAGCACTGGCCATGGCCCGCTCAGTCTCCAACCTTGATTTGAAGAAGGCACTGTGTGACATTTGGAGTTATAACAGAAATGTCATTGCCTGAATATTACAAATCAGAAGATTCTGAATCAGTTCAGATGATACAAAAGACTTTGTAGACATGCAAAGCTATTTTGTATCACACTCATAAAACAAGATGCAAACTTTTCAACTGATTGCATTTTTTATTTTCTTCACTGTTATTATCTTGACATACACTACTTGATTATTTTTATTGCTTGTGATAATAAAGTAACATCTGTGACTAATTTTATTAATTTATTTAGTTTTAACGCCATGTCAGCAACCAGGCTATTCACATGGCAAACAAAGGTTCATCAATAAATATTTAAAACATTAAATAAGACACTTAAAATTTAAAGAATATAAAAACTGTAAAATCTGTTCAGATGGTACTTTAAAAAAAATATATCTATGAAACAAGTCTCTGAATAAAAGCATTGTCTGATAGTTCCGAAAGTTCAGTAAAATGTGCTTGATGGTCATAGGAGTTTGGCAAGGTATATATATGCGAGGCTCTTCACCAGTCAGTAAAAACGCATGTGTTAGTCTTGAATGGCCCAGTCGGAATCTGGTAAACACTATTTGGTCATGCCTATATTTAAATTTTTTAGAGTTATTTCTTTGGATCCTGGGGGTTATTCTGTAATTTATTGCTGTTGCTCTCATTCCAGTCTGACTGCTACTTATTGGTGATGTACACTGGTACAAATAAGTATTGGACATGTCAACATTTTTTTCAGTAAATATATTTCCAATGAGGCCATTCACATGAAATTTTCACCAGACATCAGTATTAACTC
>JANDJT010000179.1:7633409-7648911 GCA_024331685.1 Stegophilus panzeri | reverse complement strand
GAGAGAGACACACACATCACATAACTTTCATTATTAGAATTTTTCTTTTTTATTATTAGCTATAGTTGTTAATGTCTTATTGTGCCTAAGTTATAAATTAATCATAGGTATGTACAGTATATATAGTGTTCACTACTATCCATGGTTTCAGGCATCTGATGGGCAGCTTGGAACCCCCAGGGGTTCTACAGGGGTCCTACAGTATTTACAAATTAAACAAATATTATTATTATGCATGTGCTGGCTATAAGTTACAGTTCAGGATTTCTTAACATTCAGCTCAATAATGTCATCATGGATTGTTTATTCTGCAACATAAAAATAGATGCAAATAAATAAATAAATAAATAAATAAACAAATGCAGGCCCCACTGACGTTCGTGTCAACACCCCTCATGGTTGAATCGTTTACTGCGTTTGTTATACAAAAAATTCAGGGTGAGAATGTATGGCTGGATGAAGCAGGAGAAAAGGGCGCCATCACTAAAATGACACAATATTCTATTTTTAAACATTCCACTGCTCCTGTCCCACTTTCTGCTGATGTGCCCTGCATAAAGGATCTTTTTACAGTATGATCTTCTGAACTGG
Source organism: Stegophilus panzeri (assembly GCA_024331685.1). Lineage (NCBI taxonomy): Eukaryota > Metazoa > Chordata > Actinopteri > Siluriformes > Trichomycteridae > Stegophilus > Stegophilus panzeri. Next base: position 7,648,320 of record JANDJT010000179.1, on the reverse strand, counting down.
ATGGATATCAGAGTCTAGGACTCTAGGATTTTAAAAATAAATAGAACTGCCTGTGATGTTGATGAATGTAAATAAATTACAAGCTCCTCGTGAAAAATCAATCGATATTTAATAGATCAAACCGTGTGCTCTTTATGTCCTTACCGTTCTCTCTCTCCAGGGTGATCATGACGTCTGCGTCCAGAGCAACGCTGATCAGGAGCTCCACAAAACTCTTGAAGGTCTCCTTCATGGTCCTGGTGTTGAGGAAACGTGAGGCGAACGGGACCGGAGGTATAAACTCTGCGATTAGAGAGGATACAGAGGGACGCTTAAACACAGAAAGGGAACACAAGTCGAGATGAGTGTCAAAAAGACAAGTCGAGATGAGTGTCAAAACAAGGCTACGGCTTGGTAATGGTTCAAGATGTTGCAGGGAGTTACGCCTGTGGTGTTCCAAACAAATAAAAGGTTTTATTTCCATCCAAAATACTTAAAAATTTGAAGCAATTTTCCAAAAGGTTGGAAAAAGGATATATGAATAGTTGTGTGTTTCCAGCAACGTGTGAATATTCCATATGGAAAGCGACATACTGTCATCAAGAAGCTGGACCACACTCACTACATTAAAACATCCCTTTACCTCAGGTTATTTACACTGATATCATTACCAGAGCTTCATTTGAGGAGCTAAAAACTTATAATAAATGAGCAATTAAAGCATCCATCTGTAGTCTTGTATGAAAAGGCTTTTTTAAGGTAAGGCTTTACATGATAGTTCCGCTAACAAACATTATTTACTGCATTATTTAACATTACCGAATAATGAACTTCAGCATTAATAAACCATAAGTAATGTTAATAAAGTAATAAAGTAAGTTAACACATGCATTAACTGATGCTGGTTTAAATGGTAATGAAACATACCTACATCACCTAATATTTACCCAATCTATGACTAAAAATGAATTGACATAAATTAGCAAAAATGAAGATCATGTTACTACCACAAAATGGATTATTTTCCAATAACAGCATGTCCCAGAGTGTTTTATTCCAATAATACCATAGCAATTTTCCAATTAAAATGTTTTATTTATTAATGAACATCATGGCATACATTTTCATTATTTATAGTTACATTTAATGTGTTTTTAAAAAAAATAAAAAATTCTTGTAGTCTTTCTTGATCTTAATAAGACGAAGAGAGCTTTTTGTTACCAAGTAACTGGAAATCACAAACTCCTCCATCCTGAATACTTTCCTGTGGCGGAAAACTGGACTGTTACAAAGCGCCGACACTGGAGACTCCTTCTGGACATTAATTAAATGTCTCCTTACAAAAAGCTTGACCATATCAATGATTATACGTTGTTCTTTGTTAAATATCACATAAAAAATATCAATTTATTATTAGCCTTAGATTATGTAGTCCACCATACAAGTCTTTGTGAATGAGTTGTTACTGTAGAAACAATAATGTATAAGAACAAGTGTATTAGTCTGTCAGAGCTGCTGATATAGAAAATTAATCAACATCTTCTGACCAACCAGATTTAAGTATTCAACAGTGCTGTGGTATAAGGTATATTAATGCTGAAGTTCATGGTTTGTTGATGTTAACGAACGTGTTAAATGATCAGCTAGTCAGTAAAAGGGACCTTTATGTAAATCGTTACCAAAACCAGAAGTAAAACTGAAACACCCACATCTGGTTACATATTGGTCTGGTGGATTCTCAAAACACAAGCTCTGGCAACAGAACTGTCTGATGGCTGATGAAAATGGGGTAAGACAGGTCTCAGGTTCTTTCTCCAGCAAAATTACTCACCATCATCTTCACCTGCAGCTTCTGGAGAAGCCAACTGTGTTGAGTCTGTAAACTCCTCCTTCCATTTCTTCCTCTTTTTCGGTGGAGGTTCGGCCTTGGTTTTTGGCTGCTTTGGCCTGGGTTTGGACAGGCTTTGCTTTGTGCTGGGTTTCAGCGCGGAGGAGTCGGACATGGCTGTCGTGGCAGCTCTCTGGGGCAGTAGAGCCTTCTGAGAGCCTCTATGCAAAATATAAAGAAAAATGCAAATGAAGTGGGAACCCTTATGTGAAGTTTTGAACATTATGTCGTAAATGATAAGATATGCCCAAGCAGACTATCGAATTTGAAAAATCCACTCCAGGATACTCGATACTTCTTAATATTCTAAATGACCAGCATGGAATAAAACCTTCATAGATTTTCTGTCTGCTGAGTTGCTCTTTGTGAAGCCTGATGAGTGGGCTCGACTTGCTCATGGAGAGTAAAAATCTGACAGCTGACTGTGAAGGGAATGTGCTGCCATGAGGACATCGTTGCTGTTGCTGTGTGTGTGTGTGTGTGTGTGTGTGTGTGTGTGTGTGTGTGAGAGAGAGAGTGTGTGTGTGGGGGATTCCAATGTATGCAATGTGACTTGTCTGCTCTGCCTCATGATAAATTGGGTGTGTGCAGACAAGAACAAGCAAGAACAGTACAAGAAAAAAATGAAAGGCAGTAGTACCTCATGGAATGCATGGGCTTGCACCTCGGTTTTCTGTTGCAGACTCGCACGTACTCCCTCTTGTTCACAGTGTCGAGAAACTTGACGTATACTCTCCGGTACATGGTCTTAGCATCTCCAAAGTAACCCAGATACTGCACAACAGGGGACATAATAGTAAAATTCTGGGTTAACATGTTAGGGCATGTTGCCAGCATATTATCACAATATCAATGCATATTCACCTGTACCTGTCTGAATGACCAGTTAAATTTGGCCAAACTGATTAGCAGATCTAACTACATATAATTAACTTCATAAATTAACCCTACTGTTACTAATGGGAATGATTTCTGGCACAAGTAACCCACTGACTGCTCTATCTATCTATGATCAAAATAAACCCCAACCAAATATCACTGTGGTTATAGTTATAATTACTACACATATAAAACCAAGTGACTGGCCACTTGACTTCAATGTATATAATCTAAAACCAGGAACAGTGCCGATACACCCTGAAGACTTTCCCTTATTGGAAAACTTATCAACGGTTACAAAGCATTAAAGCGCTTTAAAATATGTTATAGGACTGTCCACCTTATAAGTCCCTATGAATGAGCTGTTTCTATATGGAGTGGTGGTTGAAAGTTTGTGAAAGTTTTAGAATTTTCTATATATTTGCATAAATATGACCAAAAACATCATCAGATTTTCACACAAGTTCTAAAAGTAGACAAAGAGAACCCAAATGAGACAAAAATATTATACTTGGTCATTTATTTACTGAGGAAAACGATCCAATATTACATATCTGTGAGTGGCAAAAGTATGTGAACCTTTGCTTTCAGTATCTGGTGTGAACCCCTTGTGCAGCAATAACTGCAACTAAACATTTCCAGTAAGTGTTGATCAGTCCGGCATGTCAGCTTGGAGGAAATTTAGCCCGTTTCTCAGTACAAAAAAGCTTAAACTCTGGGATGTTAGTGGGCTTCCTCACATGAACTGCTTGCTTCAGGTCCTTCCACAACATTTCTTTTGGATTAAGGTCAGGACTTTGACTTGGCCGTTCCAAAACATTAACTTTATTCTTCTTTAACCATTTTTTAGTAGAATGACTTGTGTGTTTATGGTTGTTGGCTTGCCGCATGACCCACTTTCTCTTGAGATTCGGTCCATGAACAGATGTCCAGACATTTTCCTTTAGAATTTGCTGGTATAATTCAGAATTAATTGTTCTATCAATGATGGGAAGCGGTCGTAGCCCAGATGCAGCAAAACAGGCCCAAACCATGACACTACCACCACCATGTTTCATAGATGGGATAAGTTTCTTATGCTGGAATGCAGTATTTTCCTTTCTCCAAACATAGCGCTTCTCATATAAACACTTCCTCCATTTGTACACAATCTGTCTGAATGGGAATTGGTGGAGTCCAAACTCTCCGGAGATGGTTTTGTAACCTTTTCCAGCCTGATGAGCATCAACAACTCCTTTTCTGAGGTCCTCAGAAATCTCCTCCTAATCTTACCCATGATACACGTCCACAAATGTGTTGTGAAGATCAGACTTTGAAAGATCCCTGTTCTTTAAATAAAACAGGGCGCTCACTCACACCTGATTGTCATCCCATTGATTGAAAACACCTGAGTCTAATTCGACTTTCAAATTAACTGCTAATCCTAGAGGTTCACATACTTTTGCCACTCACAGATATGGAATATTGGATAATTTTCCTTAAAAATAAATGACCAAGTATAATGTTTTTGTCTCATTTGTTTAACTGAGTTCTCTTTGTCTACTTTTAGGACTGTGGAAATCTGATGATGTTTTAGGCCAGGTTTATGCAGATATATAGAAAATTCTAAAGAGTTCACAAACTTTCAAGCTCCACTGTAAACTGTGATATGCCTAGATCTGGCACTCCTGTCAGAGCATCTTCTGACCAATCAGATCTGAGAATAACAGCGCTGTGGTATAAATAAACACAACATTATATATATCTGTCTAAGCTGATTTTAGGACAGTCATAAAATTGATCTCTACTGCACTCACTGGGGGAATACTTTTTGACTGGAAAGGGTACTAAGCTGCAAAAAAATAAAGAACTCCTCATATGCCTGGTATAACCGACCACTGGTACATGTCTAGAGCTATCTGAAATCAGTAATGATCCACTCACACTGTTGGTAGCCGAAAACACTCGTTTTCCATCTCTCAGTTCGGGTATGAATTTCTGCAGCAAGGCCTTTTGCACCTTCCAAATGGCTGGAGGCTCTATTCCTGCCTTCAGTGTGACCTACATCCAAAAAAATACAAACAGACCATATTACACATCAAACTAACTAAGTCGAAAGGTCTTCATGCTATGTTTTAACACACTAATTCCCACTGTATCTCTGAAATCTGACCAAAAAAGAAATATATTGGACCCTGAGTCTCCATTGAAGCATTAATAATGCCATGTGTGATGGAGAGTATAGTGATATTCTCTCCATTTATTTTTTTCTTAAATACACACCATGGATACACTATATGGCCAAAAGTTCATGGACACCTGACCATCACACCCAAATGTGAGCCTTCCCCAAACTGTTTCCACAAAGTTGGAAGCACACAGTTGTATAGGATGTCTTTAACTGCTGTAGCATTACAATTTCTCTTCACTGGAACTATGGGGCCCAAAAATATTCCAACATGACAATGGCCCTATGCACAAAGCGAGGTTTATGAAGACATGGTCTTCCATGGTTGGAGTGGAAGAACTTGCACAGAGCCCTGACCTCAACCCCACTGAACACCTTTGGGAGGAACTGGAATGCCGACTGCACCCCAGGCCTCCTAGCCCGATATCAGTGTCCGATCTCACTAATGCTCTTGTGGCTGAATGGACACAAAGCCCTATAGCCACATTCCCAGAAGAGAGAAGGTTATTATAACAGCAAAGAGGAGACTAAATCTGGAATGAGTCTGATGGTCAGGTGTCCAAAACATATATAGTGCATTTAGATAAGGCAACCAAGACTACTAATAACAATGTAAGAATAGAGATGCGAACACAAAATACAGTTTAAATGAAGTAAAAATAAAGAGAGTAAAATGAACCATGACTTAAGAGAATGGTGCAAATATGAAAATTATAGAGCATTGTATAGAATCTGAATAATCTTTAAAAGATTCTAATAATCAGAAAAAGAAAATACATAAACAAAAGATTGCAACATGAAAGAAACACTTCCAAACAAAAGCTGATTAAATTGGGAAACTAAGATATATTTTCAAAAGATTACTAGAATTCTTGTCTTTACCTTTACTAATAATCTACAATCGTATCACAGGAACATCGCTGTGAGAAATCTAAACTGGAACATGTACCATTGTACCACTTTAAGCCTACTTTTGTGTGATTCAGTGTGTGGATATCTATTATCCTATATATGCAACACACTTATCTGATAAACAATGACATTAAATCTAAGTCAGTCGCATACCTGCAGGTTTTCTATGTCCTCATTTTTCACCACAAACTCATCACGTTCTCTGTACATGCCCTCCTCCCCACTGTCAGACAGTTCCTCATCCGTAAGGCCTTCGATAGCTACAGTGGTCAGGCATACCGCAAGTTTGTTGGAAGGTATGTTCTTCACCAGTTCCTCTACTGGGACTTCATTCAGCCCAAGCTTTTGCTGCTCCTTTAGCTTTGTATCCGCAGACTGCACGCTGGATGACTGCTCTTGACTTGTGCCGTCAGCTGAACTTTTGCTGTCTAGAGACAGGAACACCATATTAGATAATCATGACACAGTTAGTTTATAGACAAGAGATCTTAGTATTCCAAAAAAGAATGAGAAATTGAAAAGCAGTAAGAGTGAACACACACCTGGATGTTGCTTGTCTGAGGGCTCATCTAGAGAGGAGAGTGCAGAACTAATGCTCTTTTGAAGGTCTTGGTTTTTACAAACCGATTCATCCTCGTCTGAGGAGAAAGATGGAAGTGTCTCCAAGTTCTTCTGAAGCTCCTCATCCAGTCTCTTAGTAGAGCTAACAGTACTGATGTCTGGTGAAACCATTGGCGTTGATGGGGGTATGGGTTTAAGGGGCACTGACAATTGATTAAAAGGTCTTTTGGGAGCCGAAGACTTTCTTGTGCGATTGGGTGACCGTATGGGTGGAGAGGAGAATTGCTGCTTGGGTCCAGATTTAAGAAAGTCCAGGAAAGATCCAATGAACCCAGTTTTAACTTCTGGCTGTTTTTCTTCTACCTCCCTTATTTTTTGCCGTATTCTTTCCTGTTGCTGGTAACTATCAAGACAGCCCTCAGAAGTAGAGGACGAAATTGTCTCACTTCCTTTGGAGTTCTGACGCTTTACTTGGCCAATTCTTTTTTGAGATTTAGGTTGACCATTTTCATCTTGGGTAGCTTGCTTGGAAGAACCCTTTGACCTGACTCGCTTCTTAGAAAGACCATCAGAGGAGCATTCTGCAAACTTGTCCTCCATCTTAACACTCTTCAGGAGTTTGGGTTGATTCTTATTTTTTGATATGGTGTCTGTTTTCTCAAACCCAGTGGGGTTATATTCCTGGGAGGTTATGTGAAAGTCTGTGTGGTTGTTGGCCAATGTGTTTATAGTACATCCATTAGAATGCAGAGAAGAATCCTTGCTATCAAGTCCCTTGGCTAATACCTCATTTTTCTTGCGATGATTTGTGACCTTCTCAGATGTTTCATGGTTAGAGTTATTTTGCTGTGTGTGAGAATTTGGTGGTGTAAATGCTGAGTGTCCATCAACTTCTTTGTGAATGTCTGTTGTCAGCTGACCAGCATTCACAGATAAAGTAATGATCTGGGAGTTTGAGATCATATGCTGTGAAGAGAAGCTATTAGCTTCATGCTTGTTATTAACTAACTCATAGTGGCACTTAGAATCTGAAGGGCTGGATATCGATGCTAAGTCCCCTTCAGAGGAGGAGGTTTTAAAGTCCTGTGGTGTGACTCCACAGGCTGCTGCTGTGGCAGCTAGGATGTCATCCACATTGGACAGAATGTTTCTCTCATCTGCCATCAGCATAGAATCAGGGAAGCAAATAGAGCCTAAGGTAAAATGCTGCTTGGAATCATGCTGATTTGTTGCATTGTTGAAAATGTCTTTTGGCACCAGGTGTTGCTTCATGGACTCCACAGCTTGGTGGGTTATCTGCGGAATCTCAACCGCACTGACTGCGGAATTCAGGATTTCATTATTCATTTGCAGGAACTGAACTGAAACTGGCTGCATTTGGACTGGCTTCGACTGATTTGGCCCTGTGTGGAGCAAAGGTTGTTGAAGAAGGATCATCTGTGAGGGCTCCAGTAGGACTTGGGCACTGGGTAGCTGAACAAACTGTGCCGGTTCCTGTGACAACTGCCTCTGATCTCCTCTGTTACTCTGAGTTTGCTGGTCCTCTTGCTGAGCAATGGGAACTTTGAGAAGCACAGGGTGTTCTTTCAACTGGTCAGTGCTCAAAGCCACATGGGAGGACTGCGTTAATGTAGAGTTATTTTTTGTGCCTGAGGTTACATGAGATTGGGCAGTGCTTACCAACTGCCCAATTAAAGTACTCATTCCCTCATCCTTGATGGATGACATTGGTGCAAGACCTATTAGCTGATCTTCGGATCGAGAGTTGCTTCGGATCACGCTATGTGCGTGTCTGTCTTCCATTTTTGAAACAACATATACAACATTGCTCTGTACCCCAACATCACTGCTTGTGACAGTCTGGATAGAACTACTTATTGAAGCTTGTTGTAATGCCTGCATATCTTGAATAGGAAGCTCTCCACAGTTTTCTTTGGAGTTAAGGAACAGACTCTCATCTTCCTTTCTTTTGCCATAAGCTGAGTTTTGTTCCACTGAGGACTGGTTGTTCTGGATGGCTTGTGTATAAGTGGCAGTGGAGGATGTTGACTGGTTAGACAGCAAGTATTTCTGGGTCTGCTGCAACAGCATACCATCTGTCTTGCTTGGAGAAGACTGCATTAGGGAGTACTCCTGGGTGGAATTACTGGATGGTAAGCTGTGGGCATAGGAGGAAGAGAAGGGAGGACTTGGTGTGAGAGACTGACCTGATGCATAGCTCTGAGAGGGACTAACAGATTCTGGTCCCTGGGCATAATAACTGACAGTGGACAGACTCTGAGTGTGACTGGAAGAGTAACTGTGAGAGGCATTGCCCATACAAAGTCTTTGTGCCTGCTCATCATACTTCTCTCTGTTTGATGCTGAAGACATTATGAGCTTTTGGCCAGAAGCGTACATAAGAGAGTGGCTAACAGATGTCTCATTTTCTGACTGAGTAGCCAACGATGGCAAAGTTTTGTATATAGAAGGTAGTTTCTCTGGCTGATTGGGAGAGAAGGCCTGTGATTCACTGAGGTTGCCCATGAGACTTTGAGATGTAATGTATGTCTGTGAAGGGCTGATGGACATCAAACTGGAAAGCTGTGCTGATGTGTATGGCTGTGACTGGCTAGCAATCACAGAGCTCTGTTTCTGGCCTGTGGAAGCATACCTATGCTGCTGCATGGGTGATGAAGCTGCCTGATCATGCAACTCTGAGTCCTCCCTTAGATGCTCTGATGTTTTGTTAGAATCATCCTTGGCTTTCACTCCACACGTGGAGGAAAACTCTGAAGAGGGCACAGACGAGGAATGATTCTGTGTTTGCTGCAGCTGCACTGTGGCTGTCTTCTGCTGAGCAGTGCTATTAATGGCTTGACTGGGAATTCCATTGGGGCTGTTTGGAACAGGTGTATGTCGAGAAGGATCCTGGTAGGAGACATCAGCATCATCAGGTAGGTAATCTTGCAAAGTGTGTTGTGCACCGACAGTTAGCTGCTGCTGGACTGGCTGGGTGCTGGAAGGCCGCTGGTGGTGCTTGATGACACTACATTCACGCTGAAGTGCTCGTTCGATGGAGCTGGAGAAAATTGGGGCTCCATAAGGTGGGATAGTCTGCTGAGAGTTACTCAAAGGAGAGGGCAGAAGGCTGAACTGTGGTTGCAGGAGATGTGGCGCAGACTCCTGGGCTGAACGATATGTGGATGACTGGACTGGGAGGCTAGAACCCAAGGAAGTACCACCCAGGCGGTCAAAGGCAAAAGCTGTTGGCACAGTGGTTTGGGAAGGTTTGATCTGAAGCAGAGGGTCATTAGGTGAAAGCAGGCCATTTGATGGGCTAAATGTAGTGTGCTGAACAGTTAATCCCGATGTGGTGGCGAAACTCCGAGTGGGAAAGGTGCTGGGGTGCTGGTAGGAAGAAAGAGCTGTCAGGGTAGGAAACGTTCCAGAAGAAGGGAGCGCTCCAGTAAGAAAGAGCTCTGTTGAAGAATTTGTGCCTATAGAGGGAAATGAAACGATAAAAGAAAATGGAATAATCTGTACAGCTATACATAAACCTTATCACGTAAAGCTGTCTCAACGTGATAGTATAAATACAAGTGACAAGGATGCTTGGTGACCTGGCGTACTAACTGTTCAACAGGTTGAATCAGACAAGAAAGTTCACCACCTCAAATAAACAAATAGACTTTAAAAAAAACATATTCATCACTGGTTACCTGCAGATTCTTACAATGGATACAAATAGATATCAGAAGCTGTTGTTTTACCAGTCTGCCATGGTGAAGTCCTGAACTGGGGAAGTAGAGATGTGGCTGCAGGTCCAGCCTGAAGGCCTCGGGATTCAATGGAAGAGAGGAAATTCATGACTGATGATTCAGTAGTGCTGCCTCCGGTGGTGTGCAGATTAGTATCAAAGACACCAGACACACCTAACCGGCAGAAGGACACCACAGAATGAGTTTAAAATAATTATTCACAGAGAAAGGTGAGCTCGTCCTTAGTTAACTGTTGTTTCATGTATGAGGCAGTTCCATTTACATTCTCACCTGTGGGGTGATTAGAGGTGGTGTAGGTAGTGAGTGTATGACTTGAGGCGTAGGACTGCCGTTGGGGAAGCTCTGTCTCTATGTGAGTTGCACCATAACTGGAGCTAACATCAACACAGTTGCATAACATACAGTTAAGGCATTACAAAAACTGGAAATTTACAGCAGAAAATACCAATCCACCAATACTGATAGTCTGTACCAGAGCAGTATTTCCCTAAATATTAGGTCTATGTCCTTATAATGCATATAATGACCTTAATTAATGATAAACAAACATGCTACGAGCAGATTAGTATCACTCAGTATACTTTGTCTTAGCAACATCATCTCTTCATTGCCACATTCTCATGGTTTGCTAAAGTGTGAAGACCAAATTATACAGGACTCAAAGAAAAAACACCTGAAAATTATATACAAGATCTGAGACTTAATGAAATAAATTCCTGTTATCACTTATAGCAGTTAGAAACAGCCATTCCCTTAACAGTCTCTCTTTATGCTCTCTCTTAAAGTTAATAAGACCAAAAAAAACCCCCAAAAAACATAGCTTATCATGTGACTTAGACACCGGACATCGCAAACTCCTCTGTCTCTCCTAAGTTGGGGAAACATACTGACTGTTACAAAGGGCTAACATTCGAGACTCCTTCCATAAATGTTACATAAATGTCTATTAACAGAAATTTTCCCCACATCAACGATTGTTTTTCTTTGTTAAACATATTTCTTTTTATTCATTTATTATAATAATATCCACATAATCTGAGGCTAATAAAATGATTCAAGCTAATTATGAGTAAAAATTATAATTGTTGATATGGTGAAGTTTTCTGTAAGGAGGCATTTAGTTAACATTTATGGAAGTAGTCTCCACTGCCGGCACTTTGTAATAGTCTCAGTAATAAGAAGCATTTTTCGGTCTTATTAGCTCCATAGCATTTATAGCAGTTATTATATAAGTGATAAGAGGAACATGTTTCATAGACGTTCCACAACATAAAAATGTAACTATAAATGGATAAAAAGTGCAATGTGTCATTCCTTAATTAATACAAAAGTGAGATCATTGTCGGGTATAAAAGGAATAGAACACTTTGGGATTTTTACAGGAAAATAATCAACTCTGCTGTGGTAACACAAACTCGTTTTCATGTCAGGCCGCATCACTCCACCCCACACACACCACAAACTGAGCAAATGAGTTTCAGTTTTCTGATGAAGAGTAATAACAGACAGCTCAAAATTCTTGTGCAAAAATGGTAAATGAAGTGAAATGTCCTAGCTAACTGTATCTCGTGCACTGATTACTACATACAAGCACCAGTACTGTGTAGGTCATAAGAGGGTCAATTTAATTGGGCATGAGAAAGAATGTTTAAAAGTTTCAGATTTAGCCCTGCTGTATGTGTGTGTGGTCTGGACATGACCAAGAATAGGCATATCCAAACCCAAAAAGGTTTACTGACCATACTGTAGCTTTATATGAGCTTTACGTGCTCTGGCAGAGCAAACAAAAGACACACTTTCGTGGAGGCATCCATGTATTTTTTCTAGAAATGACGTTATTATAATTTGCGTATTACAATTTACACCATGAGTCACTTACACCAAGTCAGCATGAAAACAGCGTTAGCATGCTAACTAGAGTTTAGCATTAGCAAGACCTCTCATGACATCACTTTCAAGTGCACTCAGACATTCAGCTTCTTGAAAGCCAAGATACAACTGTATAAACACTGCAACTTTGCATCATAATGATTTATTCAAATGTTAAGAGGTGCTGGGGGGCGTGTCTATAAAATGACTGACAGGGGGCCAATCCAAATACAAACAAACCTTCCGGACCTGAAATCAGGTTTCCAACGGGTTTTTTTTGAAAGCTATGAAATACACTTGTTCTGAGACAACAGCTTAAACTATTTTTTAAAGTCATTTATACAGAATTTTCCACATTATTTGTACTAGTAAGAAATGAAAAATATTGACTATTGCACCTTTAATGCATACCCTTCCACATTAAACGTACAATAACAGATATAGTCCACACACATGGTTGAGTAACGGTCTACGGTCGAGTCGATTTTGGACTAAACGCAATAACAACGCCAAAACAAAGTTGCAGACACGTGGCTCATCATTGATTATTTACATCGCAGCTAATAGCTAACAACTGCATGAAGCAAAAAACCCAAAAACCTGCTCTGATTAATAACCAAAGAGTTGCAGTGTGGAATACAGCGATAATTTATATAGTTCACAGTTTACATCTGTGACACTGATGATCTCTTTGAAATCTTTTCTGAAACCACATTTAAAAAAATCTAATTGCATTGCAGCATAAAAAGGTAATCAGCGTGCAAACTGTAATTTCGCAAGAAACGACTAGTTCGAGAGCGCTCAAAGTTAGTTACGTTTGTGTACACAAATCAATTTTTTAAAAAGTGCACAACTTTAAAAACATGCACTCGTATTTATACTGTAATCCCAGGCCTTTCCTACAGCGGCCTTTCCTCATGGAGCTTTCCCCGTTACTGTCCTCTTCTCTCCTGCGTGTGTCCTACCTGGCCGGGTTGCTGTAGGCCCAATCCGCGGTTTCGCCTGAAGTGGCCCGCCGCTCCGCGAAGCCCGAACCCAAGTAGCGTCCGTCCATCCTCCCGCGACGGGCTCGGGACTCACGCTGTTTCCCGACAGAGTTTTGTGGAACATTCACACATTAAACACAACGCGATCACATATGAATACACAATGCGCCGGGTTCGCGGTGGTGGATTTGCACGGGAGATGGCAAAGCTGTGTGATGATCACCGTGTGTAATAAACTCTCCAAAATAATAATAATAATAATTAAAAAAAAAAAAAAAAAAAACCCACACACTCAGATGTACACGGCGGCGATGCTCCCCATTTTGGCTCATTTCCCAAAAAGCACTTCCGACTCGAGCTGGAAGTTTAGCACTTTCCCACTTTTTTCAACTGAGATATAATAATATTAACAGTAAAATTATATCCATATGTACTATGATCAAAAAAGGGGAAATAATTATATAATAAAATGATATATGTAAACATCGTCTATATAATGCATTATATTATACATACATGATTTATTATCTAAACTAATATTGTACATTCTGTATTATCATATATATCATTTGAATACAAATGTTACTTCACAATCTATACACTAAAAGCACTAAATTATAGCTGTATAACAAATTAAATAAAAATACATTTATATTTCAAACCAGACATGTATCATCTTATACACCATATTTATAAAACTAAAATAACATTTAGAATTACAGGAATAAACAGTATAATGAACAGTATAACATTTTATACTTGATATAATTGTAATGGTGTATCAATAAATTGCAGTAGTATATCAGTAAATGTTAATAATAATAATAATAATAATAATAATAATAATAAAACTTTTATCTTCAAGTCATCTGTATACAGTGCCCTCCACTAATATTGGCACCCTAAGTAAAATATAAGCAAAGAAGGCTGTGAAAAATTGTTTAACCTTGTGAACCTTTGTTTAAAAAATTCACAGAAATACTCTGCTCTTATGGACATCAAACAATTGCAAACAAAATACAGGTTTATATATATAAAAAAAATCTTCATTAAATATAGGTGTGCAATAATTATTGGCACCCTTTTAGTCAAAATAACAGCTCTGAGTCTTCTCCTATAATGCCTGATGAGGTTGGAGAATATGTGAAATGTGAAATATGTGAATATGTGAAAATGTATGGAGGATGGAGGAATCCACTCCTCCATACAGAATCTCTCCAGATCCTTCAAATTTTGAGGTCCCCTCTGGTTGACTCTCCTCTTCAGTTCACTCCACAGGTTTTCTCTGGGTTTCAAGTCAGGGGACTGGGATGGCCATGGCAGGACCTTGATTTTGTGGTCCCATCCATCTTCTATACTACTTAATCCTTTTCACGGTCACGGGGGAACCTGGAGCCTATCCCAGGAAGCATCGGGCACAAGGTACACCCTGCACAGGGTGCCGATCCATCGCACACAATCACACACACATTCACACCCATTCATACACTCCGGACACTTTGGACACGCCAATCAGCCTACCATGCATGTCTTTGGACTGGGCGAGGACACCGGAGTACCCGGAGGAAACCCCCGCAGCACGGGGAGAACATGTGTGGGAATCAAACCCCCGACCCTGGAGGTGTGAGGCGAATGTGCTAACCACTAAGCCACCCACCGTGCGCCCTGATTTTGTGGACAGTAAACCATCTTTGTGTTGATTTTGATGTGTGTTTTTGGATCATTGTCCTGCTGGAAGATCCAACCACAGCTTTCTGGCAGAGGCAGTCAGGTTTTCACTTAATACATGTTGATATTTGATAGTCCATGATGCCATGTATCCTAACAAAATGCTCTGGCAGAAAAACAGCCCCAAAACATTAAAGAGCCACCACCATATTTAACCATGGGCATGAGGTACTTTTCCATA
>JANDJT010000179.1:7600869-7628455 GCA_024331685.1 Stegophilus panzeri | reverse complement strand
ATCACAGGGCACAATTGTTCGCGCGCGCGCGCGTGCGCACGCACACGCACACGCACACACACACACACACACACACAAACACAAACCCTCACTACGGAAAATCTGGAACGTACAAGGCATGTTTTTGGACTCTGGGAGAAAACTGGAGGAAACCCCTGAAGCGTGGGGAGAACATGGAAACTCTATGCACACAGGGCGGTGGTGGGAATCAAACCCCCAACCCTGGAGATGCAAGGCAAATGTGCTAACCACTAAGCCACCGTAGCCCCCCACAATAACCCAGAATGACAAAGCAAAAACAAGTTTTCAGAAATGTTTGCAAATTCATTAAAAACCAAACACTAAAATCTTTCATTTAGAGGAGTATTCAGACCCTTTATTCAGAAGCACCTTTAGCAGCAATTATAGCTTCGAGTCTTCTTGAATAAGTCTTTATAAGCTTTGCACACCTGGATTTGGGCATGCTTCACCATAGTGATGGTATTAACAGTTGCTGTAGTGCTTGGGGGTCAGCCTCAAAAGTTAATTTTTTTTTTCCAAGTCCTTCAAGAACCTGCCATATGCCTTTTACTCAAGATTGGCTTCTGTTTAGCCACTCTACCATAAAGGCCTAACTGATGGAGTATTTCCGAGATGGTTCTCCCATCTCTGCTAAGGACTTCTGAAGCTCTGTTAGACTGGCCATTGGGTTCTTGGTCTCCTCCCTGACCAATGCCCTTCTTGCTTGTTAATTCAGTTTTGCCAAGATGGACAGCCCAATAATGGAGCCCACTGTGCTCCCGGGAACATTCAAGGCTTTAGAAATGGTTTTATACCTTTATCCAGATCTATGTCTTGGAAATCTACAGAGTTCCTTGGAATTCATAGCTTGGCTTTTGGTCTGACATTCAAGGTTAATTGTGGGTCCCCACAAACACCCCTTTCTAAATCCCTTAAATCAATTTCTAGAGACTCTTCCAGAGCAAAAGCATGCACCTGAACTCTTTGGAGTGCCTAAAGCAAGGGTCTGAATACTTATCTAAAGGAGATATTTCAGTTGATGATTTTTAACAAATTTGCAAAAAAGTTCCAAACACCTGTTTTTGCTTCGTCATTATGGATTATTGTGTGTAGCTTAATAGCCAAAAAGTCAATTTACCAATTTTAAATGAAATCTATAACACAATCAATTGTGCAAAAAAATACAAGAGGTCTAAATACTTTCCGAGCCCACTGTATGGCTGGAGAGATAACGTATGTATGGACAGACAGATGGATGTAAGGATGGATAATCATTACATGAACAATGATATAATGGGCTTCTTTAGAAAGTAGCATGTTACCAATACTATATAAAAATTTGTCAATTAACGATAGAAAAGCCTTTAGGTTCAGCACTACATAAATCATCTAAACAGTGATGCAGAAACACTTATCGCTCTTCCTCTAAGTGAGTGTTCATGTCATTTTGAGTTGATTGACGACCCGTTTCTTATGGTTGTGTGTATTACTCTAACTGCTATTGATAGGCATTCCTGTTAATAATGTGAGGAATTTAGTGTTGGAATTACAGTCTGAGTTTTCAACATGACCAGCTGCTATCATGTTCAGACACATTAACATAGAATGTTAACAGACACACACCTGAATAACTTTTAAAAATGAGATCCCATTCAGTGAAAATTAAACTGTGCGTGTATGGAAATGCAGACAACCAATCAGATTGCAACCTTCGAGATCCTGAAACTTGTGGCCAGAAAAGTGTACAAGATATCAGATGAGCATCTAAAGTTGAAATTAGGGTCATACTAACTTTCAGCTTGGTGTTTGTTATGACAGGCATCTTTAAAATGCATGTGATGCTACACTATGCAAGATTGATAGCCTTACTGATAGCGTGTATTGATAGTTTGTATGCGGCACAGCCTACAGGAGTAAAGTCTGTTCAGTGTAACCGGACAGCAGGAATTCCGTGTGTATGATTTTACATGTGGTTAAAAAAAAAAGCATTTAGCTCAAATCATTAGTGTGAACGTGCGTGTGCATCTGTGTGTGTGTGTGTGTGTGTGTGTGTGTGTGTGTGTGTGTGTACCCAGGATATGGTGGTGGTGGTGCATCGTGGGGTCCAGTTATAGCAGTGGCCTGCTCGTATGAGGGGAGACCATGTGTTTCCATTTCATCTGATAAAGGAGGAGCAGGGATGGGGTGCAGCGACACCTCCTCTAGCCTCCTAATGATCACAGAGGCATTACTGCGTCTCGAACGACTCCTGACGGGCCTGACCACGCACACACACACACACACACACACACACACACACACACAGTCCAGTTGTTAAATTGCAGCATAGTTAAAAACATGGATATTCCAGAGAACAACTGTAGTGTTACACGAACACTTATCTGGAGTAGACACTTGACAATTCTACTTCTTTAGAGAAGAACAACATATACATTGTTTTACTGTGCAAGCCACATAAACGTACCAGGCAGTGTTTCAAAGTTAGAACCAAGCTAACCAGAGTACTTCCCCCACACTGGTTTGACATTTACTGTAGGTTCTTGTTCAAGATACTGACATGACACCAGTAGCCAACATTTAAATGACTTATTCTTTGCATATATTTGTGTGTTTTAAAGACAAATATTTTGTATGTTTGTAACTTTTACAGTTACTCCTTGTAATGATTTCTATTGAAAGTCAAACTATACTGGAGGAAACGTTGCCATCAAGCTACCTACCCTACCCTGAAGAAAGAATAATGATTCTTTAAAAAAATAAAAAATAAAAAAAATAAATAAAAAAAAAATACTACAGCAAACGTTTATACAACTCAGCTTAACAAAGCGTTCAAATCAAACTAGTTTAAAATGACATATACCCATAAAAAACATACAAGTCCTCAGTTCTGAGCTTCTCTCGGTTTGTACTTAGCACATAGACATAGCAGTGTCTCACAGTTACATGTCTCTCGTGCATAACTGGAATGTAGGTTTCAATCTGGCAACACTTTGATGACTTCTAATTGCTACAGCAGCTGGGTTTGTTTACTTGTTTACTGAGTGTGTTTGTTCAATGTACAAGTAACAGCGTCTGCTAAAAATTGTCTTCTAAATCAGGAAAAGACGGTATAAAAGGTAAACTGCAAGTATTCTACTCAGTATGCCAGTTTATTATGGACTACCTACAGTAGTATTGTAGATTATATTTACTGATTATAGCTAATCTGTCAAAATAATCTGTGTAGAGACAGGTTAATGAGGAACATGAAATAATTACTACCATAATAGCATTCAACAGCAGTGAGAGGCAAGTAACATATTATAAAGTGTCTTTAGACATTACTTTAAACATTTTACAAAACCAAAACAAAACAAAAAAAAGTTTGATAACATCTGATGACCTCAGCATACCAATGGTAATGGCTTTGAGAAAAATATCTTGCCTTAATCTGAATGCCCTGCATGCATATTTTACTGTAACCCGCTTGTGCAGCATGTTCTTACTTATTTTTGCATTGCTTCTGGCAGGAATACCAGATCAAGAGACCCATTATGATGATGGCCACGCCCCCTGCGATGAGGCCCACCAACAGAGCAGTCACATCGATTTTCTGCCCCTGATTCTGAGCTGCAAATATCATTGAAAAAGAACATAACAGTGTAACCACGTTTAATATTTAGCCATGAATTCTAGTCATATCTAAAACGAATTTCTAAAAGCCTCATCAAATGCTTAGGATAGTTTTAAATAGTAGACTTGTTAAAACCATCATCTTATCCTTCAGTATTTTAGCAAACCAGCGAATAAGTATGTGGTAAGTATGTTCTTTTAGCTTGTTTTTTGTTTCTTAAAAAAAACCCATTTAAAACATTCTGCATCTGAGAATATTGTCCTTTAGGACTTTTAATGTCTTGTCACACGTTATACACTAAGGGGTTTAATATTAATGATGCAACTAACCAGACTGACTCATTTTAATTTCGATAACATTAGTGGAGAATTGGGCACAGGTTATGGTGCGTTAAGAAAATGAATGCTCATCTACAAACACAACAGAGGAAAAGGCTGAAGCATAGGGGTGGACAAAAAAAAAATGATCATGATACTTCAAGATATTTTAAAATGACACACACACACAACATTAATTTCACTAAAGTTTGACAACAGAGTGCCATCAAAACTGAATCACAACATTATAAGGAACAAAATGGGAAATAAAATTGTTAATGTCCACCCAGCTTCCTGTTACAGTGAGAAACAGAGAACACAACTAAAATGGTTAGTTGTAGCAATACACCTATAGATAATGAAGTCATGGAAACATTCCCAAGTGTGGCACACCAATCAATAATGAAGAACCTTTACTCATACATCAGTTCAGTTTCCTCTAACCAAATAACTGCACCCTGATTTTCACTGCCACTTTGAAAACAAAGCTGTAAGCAGATAACAGAAATAATACTGTGTGCCCAAAGTATTATATTGCTTGAATCTAAGATAAGAGCCATCAATAGACTGTACAAATGTCGTCATATTAGGTAATAAAAAGTGGACGTTTGGGACTATAGATAAACAAGGAGCCAAGAGTTGTACACAGATAAGATGATGATTCTTACTGTTCTGCTTTTTTGCTTCATGAATATATGAATGGCCAATTGAAAAAGGAAAAAATTAAAGTCCTTTATCAGATAAAATGTATATCCTAGTATATATAAATAACTGTCACCATGGTGACAACTCCAGGGTTCCCAGTTCGATCTTGAACTCAGGTTACTACTGTCTGTGTGGAGTTTCACATGTTCTCCCCACATTTGTGTGGGTTTCCTCAGCACATCCTAAACCACGTAGGTGGATTGGCTTATCCTCATGCCCAGTGTTCATGGAACAGCCTCCTGATTCACCACAGAATAACTTTCAGAAAATAAATGTCAACAATTATTTGCTCGTAAATAGCCCATTTAGCTATTTTTACTAACTTTCTTGTAAACATCTCACATAAACTGTCCTGTGCTGTGGCATCACATCTTGATTCATCATTCATTTATTTATTCATTCATGCATCTTCAGTAACTGCTTCATCCCTGGTGAAGGTTGTAGTGGATCCAGAACGTATTCTGGGGGCACAGGGCAAAAGGTGGGAATATACCCTGAACGGGAAACCGTGCACACACACTCATTTACACCAAGAGACAATTTAACATAGATGACCCAAGTCTCTTTTTGGGAGGTGGGAAGAAACCAGAGAATGCAGAGGAAACCCACATGGACACGGAGATGATGTGAAACTCCAAAAAGACGGTCATTTGTAAACATGCTGGCTTTTTTAACTTACAAACCTGTATGATGTTTTTATTTCTGTATTCCCTGCACATTCCTGTACATTTTGACTACAACCCCAATTCCAAAAAAAAAAAAAAAAAAAGTTGACATGCTGTGTAAAATGTAAATAAAAACAGAATGCAGTCTTTTGTTGCCCCGTCCCAACTTTTTTGAGACGTGTTGCGGCCATCAAATTAAAATTTTTCCTTAAAATGGTACATTTCCTCAGTTTAAACATTTGATGTGTTTTCTATGTTCTATCGTGAATAACATATGGGTTTGTGAGATTTTCAAATCATTGCATTCTGTTTTTATTTACATTTTACACGGCATCCCAACTTTTTTTTGGAATTGGGGTTTGTAAAATACATTCGAAAAAATGTTTCTTGAGGTAAAATAATAATAAAAACTAGATTATTTTGCAGCACTGAAAACCAAGAATAATAAACACAATAACCAAAATACACAGCAAGAGATAAACAGGTCCTAAAAGCAGTACGGACACACGGCTCCGACTTACCCTCTGTATACTTTTTCCAGAAAGCATCCTGTTGAAAACAAACAAAATGTCACAAACCCAAAGAAAATTTATTATCAACAGCAGTATATCAGTTCATTACACAGCTAATGATGATGTGTAACTCAACACGACAAACAAGTTTACCTATTCAGCAGGTAAACACGATAGCTTGTACGTTTATTATGTAGGTGTGTTTTTGTAATGAGTCACAAAGTTGATGGCACAGGTTTGGTGAAAGAATGTGTTGACTGTAAAGAACCGAATTACTCAACTGTGTCTGGAATATTTTCAAAAACCTCACGCGCTTCTTCATAGTTGCACACTTCCTCGATACACTCTCTCTCCAAATTGCCTGGGGTGAAGATTTCAAAGTCGAATCGGTTGTATAGCAGGTGGCGTCCTAAAAAGGTATTGGCCTCCTGTTCTTCCGTAAACACTGTCCAGAGCGAAAATAGCCAACATTACACATACACTATATAGGGTAGTACTAATAGTAGTAATAATAATATCAATATTTCTGTTAATGAGTACATACTTCCTACCCACAAGGCATTGCCTTTCATTTGCAAGTTACAGCCAGTTTCAGAGTAATGAATGTGACCTATAAACTCATTAAGCTGTTAACACTTCTCACTGCCTGCATAAGCTCAGCATCGGCGAGAGTTCGCATAGCTGCTCATGTAACCCCTCAGGGAGAACACAGACAGATATTTTAAAATATTTCAACTGACATATATAATGAATATAAAAAGTCTACACACCCCTGTTAAAAATGACAGGTTTTTGTGACGTAAAAAAAATGAAACCAAGATAATCATCTCAGAACTTTTTCCACCTCCAGTGTGAAATTACAACGTATACAAATTAAGTGAAAAACATTCAAACATTTTAGAGAAAAACAGGCAAAATGGAAGGAAAAAAAATAAAAAATAAAAAATAAATAAATAACCTACAATTACAATAACCTGGTTGCATAGGTGTGCACACACCCTTTTATATCACGTTCAATAGCATGTTCAAAAGTAATTATCATACAGCCATCATCAATGCAATTATTCTGAATAACCCCAAATAAAGACCAGCTGTTTCTGTAAGATTTCCTTCACATGTTCTTGGTTTCATCTGACTGCTGAAGCCATGGTCCACAAAGAGCTTACAAACGTGCATGGTATCTCACTTGTTGAAAGTTATCAATCAGGAGAGGGGTATAAAGGAATTCCCAAAACATTAGATGTACAATTGGAAGACCATAAAGGCAAATCATCAAAAATGGATCACCACAGGGACACCACCAAGAACAGGACGTCCCTCCAAAATTTATAAAAAGGATAAGACACAAACTTACCAGGGAGGCTGCCAAGAGACCAAAGGCAGCATTAAAGGAGCTGCAGGAATACCAAGTACTGACAAGTACTGATTACTCTGTGCATGCGACAACAATCTCTCATGCCTGGGCTATGGGGTAGGATGGCTAGACGAAAGCCCTTCCTCACAAAAAAACATCCAAGCCTAACAAATCATCCCAAACCATGTGGCAAAATGTGTTATGGTCTGATGAGATCAATTCCAAAATGTATAACAGTTCCATTAATTGCAAAAGATATCTTGGGTGCGAAAAAAATCCAAAACACAAACAAAAAGAACACCATATCCACAGTGAAGCATGGTGGTGACAGCATCATGCTTTAGGGCTGCTTTTCTTCAGCCAGAACTGGTAACTTTTATCAAGGTGGAGGGAATCAGGAATAGCTACAAATGCCAGTCGATTTTAGTGCAAAACTTCAGGTGTCCGCTAGAAAACTGAAAATGAAAAGGAATTTCACCTTTCAGGACAACAATGACCCATAGCATACATCCAAATCAACAAAGGAATGGCTTAACCAAAAGAAGATCAAAGTTTTTGAATGATATAGCCAGAGGCCAGACCCGAATACAATTAAACATCTGTAGCGTGACCTGAAGCTGGCTGTGCACAGGAGACATCCTTGCATTTTGATGGATCTAGAATGTTTTTGCAAGAAAGAGTGGGAAAATATTGCCAAGTCAAGATGTGCCATGCTTGCAGACTCAAAAAGACTGAGTGGTGTAGTTTAGGGGGGTGCACACGTATGCAACTAGGTTATTGCAAGTTTTTATTTTTTCCTTAAAAAAAGGTTTCTGATTGTTTTTCCCAATAATTTTTTTTATACATGTAATTTCACATTGAAGGAGGAAAAAGTTCTGACATTATTTATTTTGGTTTACATTTTTTACATAACAAAAACCTGCCATTTTAACAGGGGTATGTAGACTTTTTACATCGACTGCATAATATACACAACAGATTATCCTCATTGTGTTTGTGACATTAGATGGATGCTGTTTCTGAGACGTTTTTTTAAAATGGCGTGAATCTTAAAGACCTTTGCTGAAAATCTGATCACGTACAGAGTTAAACCAAACAAAACAACAACAACAAAAAAAGCTATTTGTGCTTTTAGTGTATACAATATTGAAAACAATCTAGCAGTTTCGACGTTAGATTTCTGAATTAGGGATATGAGGAATTAAAACAAATAATGTGGTTAGGTCAACCCTGCTGCTGTGTATGAGAACGACTCCAGTTGATTAATAAAATGTTCAGTTTTCTTTAAAATCCAATCATAGCAGTGAGACATAGACCCAAATGGGCAATTTACATCTTTATTGAGATAACTTTTTGATCAGTGATTGTATTGAAGGAGTTCAATCCAAACCTCAATAATTAAAAACAAACAAAAACAAATGTTTAGAAAGACATTGAAAAGGTCTATATTGCCAAAATATTCCTGTATATACACTTAATTAACGTACCTATTATTTGAATAGCTGGATTATGTTAAGCTATGTCTAATTAATTTGGATAAATTAATCATTAATCTGGACAAATTTGAAGACGCATCTTTTTCACTACATTTTGGCCTTCTGTCCACACAGAGATGGTTTTTTTTGTCCAGCGAAAACTGAGCTTTTTGGAAACGCTCTCCCGAGTGAATACATTTGAAAACACCGTTTTCACATTGTAGTGTGTACTGAGAAAACTGAGATATTCGAAAACTATGACATGTTTTTAAGTCACGTGACACAGTCATGTAACACATTCAACTCAAAACAAACAAGATGGTGGACGATGTTGTATTGCAGTTGTTGTGCTTGTGATCCAGTTTGATAGCTTCGTTAAAGATTAACGTCACGTTGTACAACCTTCAGGTTGCATTTTTAAATAAACGCCTGATGGAAATTGCGCAGGCCAAAGCTTCCTGCGTTTTGACGCATTCGCAGAATAAGGATGTGAGTGTTTTCAGACCTTTCAGTGTGGACAAGCAATGTTTGGAAAACGATCGAAAACACCAGTGTCGACGAAAATGCAGTGTTCGGATCTATCCGGAGTAACGTAGACGTAACCTTAGCAAAATAAATCTGTACTGAGAGGGTTCATGATTTTTTTTAATAGATAAAAGGAGTTCCTGACTGCAACCGTTTGAGAACCACATGACAAATCATTAATGAAAACATTCCATATCACTAACTACTAAGTGAGGCAACCTTAAAGTAGGGTTGTGACTTTTTAATTTAATTAGTTTTGTTACACTAGTAGAAATCACAAACCACCGTTACCCCACAGAGTTGTAATTATTATTACAGAGTTCTTATAGTTATTAGTAGGGCTGGGTAAAAAAATATCGATTGTCCGATTTTAAACCGACCTTCAACTTAACGAAACGATATCAATTTGGGAAATGATTTCTTGTTACAATGTTTGTTGCTCAAAGTAAAAGTAAAAAGTAGTTAAACATAATTGTGTGGGGCCTATTGTTAATGTAAATGTGTATTTCAGTAATATGGCCAAGTAGGAGGGTTTCAGTTACCAGCATTTAAATTAAAACATGGATTCCAAGTCTGCAAAACTAACATTTTAAATGAAATACTGATAACTACTCGATATTGAATCTAATGGAATCTAATCGAATCCACATAAATAAGAATCAAATCCCCAAAATTGGTCGCAATACCCAGCCATAGTTATAAGTCTATTTGACCGGTCCCTTAAATTAAAATTAAATTTAACCCAAACCTTTAATAACTAGAAAACAAGCAGGGCTATAAATAAATGTCACCGATGATCAGTCAGTGGAAAGTTCAGGAATAAAACACTCCAATAAATAGCCAGAATATTACAGTACACATTTAAATATACTTAATGAGCCTAATATTTGACGAGGCTCTGTGAAGAAACTAACTATACTAAAGCGGACAGTGTATATTAGAAACAGTGTCCAGAAACAGGTTTTAAGTTGTGTAAACATGTTTAATGTAATCACAGTTTCCAGTCATTCTTTCATTCATTGTTTCCTAGCCCTGGATAATGCAGGCTAATAAACACACTGTGCTTGCTTGTCCTCACTGATTCAACTGGACTATACTGTAGACTTTTTGGTTTGGTTGATATTATTGAAGTAACTCACCGGCATTTCTGTCTTCTACCTGCTTGGAGCTTTGTGTATCTCTCTCACACACACACAGTCCACAAAAGGTGAAGCCACACAGCACAAACACAAATATCAGCATTTCTGTCCAGCTGTAACAGAGAAAATAGTCGAGGGGGGAAACGGGTCACATGTTGTTCTGAGCCTACACTCTCTGTTTCTCTCTCTCTCTCTCTCTCTCTCTGTCTACACGCCTCAGTTCGGCCTTTCTGTCGCCTGTGGCATTTTCATTTACATTTTAACTAAATGTACTCGTTTTGTTGTTGTTTTGTCCTAGATAATACACAAACACGACAAAAATGATTCAAAAGATTGAAAAAAATGCGACAAAAGACGACGTTTAGTCCACTACGGCGTAAAAAGAGAGAGAGAGAGAGAGAGAGAGAGTAAAACAAACCCCCAAACACGGTATCATTAATCAAACATGAAACAATGTTTACGTATGTTGTTATTAACAAACGTTTGGTCACGAGGCGAAAATACCAAAGTTACAATAAACCTACCTGTTAAATCCTTCAGTCCCGATCCCAAAGGAGTTCGTTTTCAGTTCCGTTAAAATTCCTCAAGCGTTTTGCTTTATCACTATTCTCGGTACAGTCGAAGAAGAGTCATCGTCTTTCAGGAAGTTTCGCTTTAGATCATCAAATCCTGAACGCACCACCTGTTCCATGGCAACGCGCCATAATCACTGATACTGTCGTGTTCAAGACACTCACGAGCGCCGAGGAAAACCGGATTATCTGCGCGTGCAAAGCGCACAAGTTCCAGGAACCGCGTCAAAAATAGGAAGAAAGAAAATGAAAAGTAATCTACGCAACACCGGGTTCCGTCCTAAACCGCACCGACTATTACAGGACTTTTGCGAAATGGGCATCGATTATATGAACATTTAAGTCCGTTCACGCGCTGAGTTTCTTCTCCCGACTCGCGTGCAGATGTTGTCAGGGTTCGCGTGCTATTTTTAGTACTTGAAATAGGTTAAGGTGAGGTGTTTGAGGTGCGGCCTGTGAGGAGGAACCTACAATATACAGACATGATTAGTCGATCTACTCACCTGGGCGAGAGCAGAGCAGCAGAACTGAGAGGAGGAAATGCGCAACTTTTCTGTCGCCATGAACCAGAGCAAATAATACACCAACGCACAAAACGCAGAGACAACAATGTGAATTTGCTCATGAGCAAAATTATTGTGCGTATTAGTTTTGTATCATATCCTGTATTAATGCGTATTAGATCGATGTGAATGTAAGCTATATACACTCTCTCACTCTCTCTCTCTCTCTCTCTCTCTCTCTCTTCAATTCAATTCAGTTTCAATTCAAAGTACTTTATTGGCATGGTTGTTTACATACAATATTGCCAAAGCATTAATATAGATAAGAAAGGAGAACAAAAACATGAAATAAAACAATAATAATAATAGAAATATATTCTATTATATATATATATATAATATATATTCTCAGCAATTATTGGGGTTCAAGCCGTTTAGGGCCCTTAAAGACATTAAAATATATTACTTAATATTATGCGATCCTATAAACACCTAAATCAAAGAAAAACCAAGATAATTTAAAGAAATATTGGCCTCCATTAAGCTTGTCAAATCTTGGCCTTCATTAATACCTGCTGAACATTGCTCGACCAATGGCGGACATGTTTTTCAAGATTCGCTCCTCGTATATGCTGATTGAACCATGGACAAGGACAATTCTTGCAAGATTTATTTATCAAATCTATTGGACCAATGGTTCCACATTCATGCAGAATGTTGAGAAAAAAAAATAATTTTCTGCTTCAGCTACCCAAAGAGTGGCAGCTCTTCAGTTCTGTTGATGAGAGAGGTCAGAGGAGAAAGTCCAGACTAATTAGAGCTGACAGGAAGGCTAGAGTAACTCAAATAGCCACTCTTTGCAAACGTGGTGAGCCGAAAAGCATCAACGCACAACATGTCAAACCTTGAAGAAGATAGGCTACAACAGCAGATAACATCATGTTCCATTCCTGTCAGCCAAGAACAGGAATCTGAGGCTACAGTAGGCACCAAAACTGGATTGGAAAAAGATCATTATATGTCAAAATGTCTGTGGACACCTGACCATTACACCCATATGTCGAACTAAGGGGTCCAAACATGTTCCTGCATGATAATGCCCCTTATGTACAAAGCCAGGTTCATGAAGACATAGTTAGCCAAAGTTGGAGTTGAAGAACTCAAGTGTTCTGCACAGAACCCTGACCTCAACCCCATTGAACACCTTGGAAGCAATTAAAATGCTGACTGTGCCCCAGGCCCCCTCATCCGTCATCAGTGCCCGACCTCACTACTGTGGCTGAATGGGCAAATCTCCACAGCCACGTTCCAAAATCTAGTGCAAAGCCTACCCAGATGAGAGGAGGTTATTATAACAGAAAGGGGGTGGGGGTACATATGAGTGTTACGGTCAGGTAAACACAAACATTTGGCCATATAGTGTATGTTGCTATACACAATTTATCAGACTTAACTCTGTACACAGTGCATAGACAGGATCAAGTGGTCAGTAAGAATTTAACCCTTTTGCTCTGTTTATGTTTTAAATTTTTTACATTTTAAGTGTAAACATTCAATAAATTTTCATCATGAAACTTTTCTTTTCTTTCTTTCTTTTTTTATTTTATTTATTTATTTATTTATTTTTACTGTTCCCCAGAATCATATCATGTATCATGGTTGTATGTATCATGTATTCAAGGTTGGTTATTTCAAATATTCATTTCTGTCTCAGCTTCCCAAAGACAGTATAAGCCGTGAACAGTACATCCATTGCTAAATAACGAACAGAACACAAGGGTTAAAAACCTCAGCACTGGTAACAGAGCAGGGGTACACAAGAAACTAAACCACTAGATGTCACTGAAGGTATTCATGTCTTCAGTATATGGCTATCACCATACATATTACATATTAACATAGATAAGTTAGATACTATCATGCCATATTCATAGAAATGTGATAAATATGGTTTCACTGCCTTTTTCCATTCACATCTTATGTTCTCACACTGACAGAAATGTAAAGTCTACTCACATTCAGTGGTTACTAAATATGAGTGGTTTTTCTCATTTAAATGGAAACTATTGAAATGATAAGTGACAATTATGAATCACTTCTTAAATAAAATTGAATCTACCTAATAACATATATTATAGAACCAAATATGATGAGGAAGCATTTAGTTGCTATGCTGCCGCCCAAAGCTGAAATCAGCTGCCAGAAGATCTCTGATATGCCCCAAATCTATTCATTTTCAAGTACAGAATAAAAAAAACCCTCCCTTTTCCTGTGCCTCTGATACTTTCTTTCTACATACTGCACTTATCCTTTTAAATTATTTACATCTACAGAAAGTTATGTCTTTTATTTCTTCCTAAAATACTTTTATTTAACTTTTAGTTATATAAAGCATTTTGAATTGCCTTTGTGTATGAAATGTGGTATATAATAAATTTGACTTCAGTATACTAGGTTCAGTTTCTAAATAGTGATTCATTACATTTTTTTCTTTCATTTTCAGGTATCGTCCAGAACGTCCACATGACTGAAATTACCTTTCCCTTATTTCCTTATTTTATGACTTGCACATGGGTTTAATACCAAAACAACAATAACCAGTCTCACAGCCTATTAATATAGATTTTCCAAATACATTTAACTATTATTAATTATCTGATCAATGGGATTTAACTCTTCTAGTCTCAAGGTCATAAGTAGTGCTTATAAATGTGCTCATAAAAGTATTCTACTGTGATGCTTCGTTTTATTATGGAGTCTGTGTCCAGCAGAATTTCTGGCTGTGTGTCATGTTTCTGAGGAATAACACTATCAAAGGTGTTGTTGACTTGCTTCATGGAAACCACATAAGCAATCTTCCAAATAACAAGAACGAATCATGCGGTATCATGGTACGGATAATCTTCATTATCACGTAGCAATGTGTAGCTCTGCTGTTAGAGCTTTAAACATACGATCCTGAGCCAGCACACTCTTCAGTGATATGATAGATTTCTGGCTCTCTTGGAGCCTGTAGCTAATTGAACAGCAATAAGCTGCACTATTTCACCCTTGTCCCTCATTGTGTGTCTGGACACTGTTAGAGCAAAGCTGAACTGGTCTGACGAATGCCGATGTGGTTAAGGATTGTGCTGTGGTGTAAATGCAAAATTCACTACTTTATCTCAAAAGGAAGAGCACACGAGGTTGTCAGAAGTGCATTCTTGTAAAGAAGTCTTAATTACACGTATAACAATGCTTTTATGAATCACTGTGTGTAAGAGCACAGAACAGCACATACTCTGCGCTAACCGTGTCTAATGAGAGGATTGGGCTATAAACTATTGGGACATTGACAAAGTTATTGTTAACTCAACTGTCTGGCACAGTATATTGGAGCTGAAATTAAATAACAAATATGAGCTCAAAGTGCAGACTTTCAGCTACCATTTCAGGGTATTTACATCCAAATCAGGTGAATTACAGCACTTTTTATATGTGGTCCCCCACTTCAGGGGAGCAAAAATAATTGGACAAAATAACAATCATAATTAAATGGTCATTTTTAATACTTGGTTGCAAATTCTTTGCAGTCAATATCTGCCTGATGTCTGGAACACATACAGTGGGGGAAATAAGTATTGAACGCGTCAACATTTGTTTCAGTAAATATATTTCCAGTGAAGCTATTCTCATGATATTTTCACCAGACATCAGTATTAACTCAAGAAATCCGGAAATATAAAGAATTCACAACATTAAAGTCCATGAATAAAGTTATGTGTAATAAAGTGGAATGACACAGGAAAAAAGTATTGAACACACTAAGAAAAAGCAGTTCTCCAAGACAAGGTAAGGCAAGGAACCAGCTGAAATCCATAAGTAATTATATCTCCTATCTATGCAAATTAATATCAGCTGGGTTAGTAAATTGATGGTCTATGAAAAGGCATTTCGTTACCAAGGTGTCACACAACAAACATCTCATGACGGGTAAAAGCAAAGAGCTCTCCCAAGACCTTCGCAACCTTATTGCTACAAAGCATATTGATGGAATCGGATACAGATGTATTTCAAAACTTCTGAATCTTCCAGCAAGCACCATTGGGGCCATTATCCGCAAATGGAAACAACATCACTCCATCATCAACCGGCCATGCAAGGTTTCTAACCAGAGAGTCAGAAGAATAATCAGAAGAGCATCCCAAGAGCCAAGGACAACTTGGTCAGTTTTTCCCTTATCTGTCTGCACTTGAGGTAGGCTATAATGGATTTTGGTGGCAGTTCTGAACACTTAAATGGAAAAATATAATAATATTACTATTGTTACACTTTGGGGACATGGTGGCTTAGTTGTTATCATGGTTGCCTCATACCTCCAGGGTTGAGGGTTCGATTCCCGCTGCAGCCCTCTGTGTGTGGATTTTGCATGTCCTTCCCATGCTTCGGGGGTTTTCCACGGGTACTCTGGTTTCCTCCTCCATTCCAAAGACATGCATTGTAGGCTGATTGACATGTCCAAAGTGTCCGTAGTGTATGATTGTGCCCTGTAATGGATTGGCACCCGGTCCAGGGTGTCCCCCGCCTTGTGCCCCATGCTCTCTAGGATAGGCTTCAGGTTCTCCATGACCCAGTAAGGATAAGCGGTACGGAAAATGGATGGATGTTGCACTTTGACATGACCAAGTACAATCTTGGTTCATGGTTAACCCCTGAATAAATAACAACCCCTAATAAATAACAATGCAGTTCACAACTCTATTATCGCATGGGCTGTGTCCAGGACTGAGAGCTAAAAACATTACTTTTATCAGTGTCTAACAGAATGTCAAAGAAAATGTCAGGTTGTTGAGTAAAACCAAAAATCATCCGTAAAACCTATTTGGTAATATGGGTTGTGAAACTGTCTTAATCTAATCAATGTTCCTCAGCAGTGAAATATGTTACCTGTAAAAATAAAAAAATAAAAAGCCTGATAAACTGAGGTCATGAAATAGTGCACTAGAGAAATAAGACACAACTGCTAACTCTCAGCGGCACATCATTGCAATCTTAACCACTAACCAGATGTCAGGAATGAAGAGAGGGAGAAAGAGGAATAGAGAACGAGAGTGGGAGTTGTTGTGGTGTTCCATATAATTCACTGAAGGCACATTTTTTATCACGATTTGTCATGTTTCACAGTTTACGAGATAGGTTTCTACATGAACACAGCAAGCCGACTAATAGCTTTTAGGAGACAGATTAAATAGATTGTAGGCTGATTTCCAGATTGTCCGTAGTGTGTGAATGTGTGTGATTGTGCCCATGCCTTATGTCTTGTGTTCCCTGGGATAGGCTCCAGGCTTCCCTGTGTAGGATAAGCGGTATGGAAAATGGATGGATGGATGGAAAAATCTTTGATAATGCACCATTTTAAAGAAAACAGATCTTGTACCTGTGGAAATGCTTTGCTTAATGACTTCTGATCATAAATATACAGTAGCTCAGATATAGCACTCTAAAGTGAACTAATATACAGTATTTCTACATTTTCCAGAGGTACATGTGCTAATGTACAACACATGGAATGAAGACACAATATCATGATTTCCAATAATAGAGACCAGTACTGACTGGAAGATTGTGAACACAAATCCCAGGATTATCAGTCTTGACCTTTATGTTGATTTGGATGAAATCCAGTGCAATGTGAACATCTGTTTGTGGGGCAGCTTGGGAAAGTGCTAATATTTTAAAATTTGATTATCCCCAAACGTGAAAAGGGGGAAAAATCACATTTAAAGATTTCTTTCCAATTTCACTGAAAGATGCCGCACCCACCTCTATATTTATAACCTAATCTACATATGAAAAAAACGCTACTGCCACATTTTTACAGAATTATGTTTACAATGGTAAATGAGTTCTCAATTTGCTTATGAGCATCATCCACATCAGTCTCTGTCTCCCCAGAGGTAAAGGTCACTCATGGCATTTAAACACGAGTCTCTATTCACAATGTTCACACTAACATTGGTAGGGATATAATTGCTGATTCATGCCATCTACCAGAGTAGTTAACTACATACTGCTGTTTCGCAGTAGTATCTGATCACAAACTGAATTGATTAGGATTATAGCTGTTTCATTATGGCAGGTAGCTATCCAACCACTCAATCAATTAGTGAAAAAAAAAACCACACTTAGCTAGCACGGTTTAAGGCATCTTTAGACAGACTGCATTTGTTAAACTGGTTCCTTACCCAACATGGTCTTTACAGACACCCAAGGAAAGGTTACAAAGTAGCTTTATATAGAGAGATCTTAAATAAAAACATTTTCACATCATTTGAGTAAAATTATTAATTATTTTATGAAAATAGAATTATTTTATTGGCAGAAAAACTTAAATTTGCTCCAAACCTGGTTTTTCCTTTTCTTTTTTGTTTTCCAGAATTCAGCCACAGCGACATCTGATGGGTTATCCAAGATCACCACACATATTATTCCAAGCTATGCAATCATTAAACATTTTACTACTCTGTTGAGCACTCTCAGTGCCTCCCTTCCTGAGTGGAATGTGCCTAGCTGGAGGAATGCTTTCATGGACATTGTTTATAATATTTCTGAACGTTGCCCATAATGCAGTGCTTATGAGTGAAAGTGAACAAAGCCACTCTACACACTACAGATTTAACAAAATCCATAACATGAAGTACAAATGCAAGATAGAATTACAGACAAGAAGCAGACATTATTTTAAAGGCACTCTAAAATGTATTTTTATGATTACATGCCTTCAGGAGATTTTTAAGGGAACAGACTAGGCAAAGTGTGAAAATGGACACAGCAGTGGTTTTAAGAAATGGAACACGTGACAGGTGTGTTATTGGATCATAAAATAGAAGATCCTATCAGGTTTAACTATGCAAATGCAGACCATGTGACACAGGTTTACGCTGATTTGGTGCATTTCCAATTTGCATATGCATAGATTCCACATTCATTGAGGTAAAAGGACAAGGTGTGGTGAATTGTGCACAAAATGGAATTCACAAGCATAGAGCAGTGAAGTAAACAAACAAAGCAACGGTTTCATGTGAGAGCACCTCAGTACTGTGAATGCAGAGACATGGACACTTCCTTTCCGCTCACCAGCCATATTTCACTTGCGAATCAAGGTAAAGCAGCCTAAAGTTTAAAAAAAAAAAAAAAAAAAAAAAAGAAGAAGAAGAAAACAACTCTTTTGTATCACCTTCGATAGCAAATTGCTATTGTCATGGTTCATATTACTTCTATTTGTATTAACACTTTGGGGGAATAAATAGTTAAATTAAAAAAAGATAAAGCAAAGTAAATCTAATAATAGATTTTACCCCATTAAAGTCCATCTATTGTTGCATCTATTGCACTGAAGGGTTTTTTGGTTTGTCTCAGCAGTAACTCTTAAAGGTTCTATATAAGACCCTAAAATAGAGAGCTTCCCTTTCAGAGAACCCATTTGGAATACTAAGTATCATCAAATGACATTTTTACTACTGTTCTGTATGAAGTATGAAGTTTCTGCACAATCAGATTTTACACCATGCTCCTGAAGGCTTGATACTTCCCTCCACTTTGTATTTGGATAGAATTACAATAAAAATGAACTCGAATGTTTGTCAAGTAAAGCTCATCTACCCCTACCTCAAACAAACATTCCTTATCCTGAAGCCTGTGTCTCATCTCTCACCATTAGCAATAATATTAGCCATTACCCGGATCACTTATCTCCATAATCCGTCAGATGAAAGCCTCAAACAAAACACTACAACACAGACACGGGGGTTAATGTTAAAAAAGTTGAGAAACAAAGTAAACGGTC
Source organism: Stegophilus panzeri (assembly GCA_024331685.1). Lineage (NCBI taxonomy): Eukaryota > Metazoa > Chordata > Actinopteri > Siluriformes > Trichomycteridae > Stegophilus > Stegophilus panzeri. Next base: position 7,609,250 of record JANDJT010000179.1, on the reverse strand, counting down.
TTCATTTGTCTTTTATTGCGTGTGTGTGTGTGTGTGTGTGTGTGTATAAAAACTGCTGAGCATTATGATGAGTGTGTTAGACAGTAGGAGAGAGTGCCTGCAAGCTGGTTTTCACTGTGGCCAGATTCTGCTTCCAGGCGCTCAGACTGTCGTAAAGTTGTTGCCACTGCTGCTTCCCAAACGTGCGATGAGTGCTGTGGCTAAACACACGCACAAAGTACACATCAGCATGTGAGACCAGAAATAAAAACACTGATTTTCACTACATAGTGCTGGATGAACTACTTATTCAGTTGATCCCTTTTAATTTATAAAACAATACAATTGGAATATTTACATTTACATAAAACTCCTTCCCATGATCAGTGATCCTTGTGATGGCAGGTGAGAGGGAATTAAATGTAGGGAGTGGGACAACCACTTTGTAACACCGTTTTCTCAGATTTACATAAACACTGGCAATTTAAAATACTCATTTCACTTTGATATGCAATTCTATAAACACATCTTACACACTTTACACAAGAAGGGAAGAAGTCAGAAGTAACCAAGAAGCCAAGGGTAACTCTGAAGGAGCTGGAGAGATCCATCACTCCAGCAGAGAACTGTTCACAGGACAGCCATACCCCAGACACTCTACAAAGCTAGGTTTATGGAAGAGTGGGGAGTCATATGAAATCCTGTTTGGAGTTAGAGACTCAGCAAACACGTGGAAAAAGATTCTCTGGTCTCATGAGACCAAAACTGAACTTTTTGGTCTTGAAACAAAGCTCCACGTTTGACAGAAAAACTACAATCCACATCACACTGAGAACACCATCCCCATGGTAAAGCATGGTGGTGGAAGCATCATGTTCATATTTACCCTTGTCCACCTGGTTGCTTCTATCACTAATGCTCTCCTTAACTGTTCACTTTTTAACCGACATTTGTTGGAAGGACTCCTTTAGGAAGAGGAGTCGGTCTGCCATATTCTTAAATTTTTTTAAATAATGGATTTAACAGTGCTCCACTGGATGTTCAAAAAAATATAAATTTAATAACCAAATGCTGACTGATATGTCTCAGGAACTTGGAGAACTTGTCTTGATAGCTCCTTTGTCTTCATGATGCTGTTTGTTTAGCTATTTATATTCGTCTACATATCATATGACACGTAACTGTTTATGGCAAGTAATAGCGGTCGAGAATACGTAACCACTTTTTTCTGTCTAACCCCCCCCCCGATAAAAATAAATAAATAATTGTAAATAAATTTTTGCAAACTATATTGTTTTCCTCCTACTTCAAAATTATGGGATATTTTTCTTTTGATAGATTACTGACATTTAATCCCAGTTAAGTCTACTTCAATTTCAAAATGTGGAAATGTTCAAGGGGGGCGGGGGGGGGTGTGTGTGAATATTTACGCAAGACACTGTACATTTCAAAAAGCTACAATTAAGCATTCCAAGTACCTTGTGCAACCCGTGAAGTATACTTGAAATATATATCTAAAGATGTTAAAATACAAAAAAAATTTAAACATATCACTACAAGGGAAACAAATTGCCTGCTCTAATACTGAAGCACCAGGGAATATATGAAATATATATATATTTCAATGTGAATGTATCTTGATTAAGGACTCAAACATCAGAATGATACAGCTCATCTAAAGCAGCTTACCTTACGACAACCTTACGTTGTGTCTGGTCGATTTTGCAGTAGACCATTTTGGTCCGAACGGCTAGTAAAACGAAAGAAACAATAATGCAAACAAAGATTAGGATCCAGGACACATGCACTGATGATGTTCAGTCAGTCAAAAAGAACTTGGTCAGCACTTATGACGTAAGTCACAATTTATTATCTCTGCCCAATCTACCAGAGATCTCTAGAGGTCTCAGAAACTGAGCTGTACCATCAATTACGAAGGGTTCCACGTCATCTGCGCCAATCTGCAGCTCCTGCTGCATTGTGTCAAAGGAAATCTCCTTCGTCTCCACAGCCATGCCCATGAATGTCAGTAGCCTCATCTTTGACATGTTCTGCTCATGTGATAGACCTAAACACAAATAAAGACAACATTTGTATTTCGGCAAACCAAGAGTCATGTATGGTAGGTGCCAAATAAACGGGAGCTTGCCCAGTGGGTTAGCTAATGAATTTATATTTATTAGATACCATACCTAGTATAAAAAGAAAAACAACAACCCCAAAACAAAACAAACAACTCATTGCACATGGGCATCTGTGGGACTTTAAGCACACTGGTTGTATAATCAGCTACAGTGACAGGAAATTAATCTGCATTACAGCAGCAGCCATGTAAGTCAAGGATAATAAACAGCATAATAACGAAACTCAACATTTAACACCTTATGATGAGGAAAAAAAGCAAAAACTGATCTCAGACAAGAATTTTCACTCTTGTAGCATAATTGAGTTAGGACATGATTAAACTGACCACTGAACGTAGTGTCTATATAGTGCAAATTTTAACTGAAGACACAGCAAAAACAAAATTAATTTTAATGTATGGAGTACACTACAGGCTAGTGGTGGTCTGATTGTGGTCCCTTTCTATTTGTGTACAGGTTAGAGTCAGTAATAAAAAGTGAATAAACTCTGTGCATAGCATCTAGTAACAAATAATGATGCTAATCATTGCAATATCAAATACATCTATTACAATACACACTATATGGCCAAAAGTATGTGGACACCGGAGTATTGAACATCCCATTCCAAAACCATGGGGATTGACAGGGAGTTGCTAGAACAGCTCTGATTCTTCTGGGAAGGCTTTCTGCTAGATTTTGGAACATGGCTGTGTGGATTTGTGCTCATTCAGCCACAAGAACATTCGTGAAGCCAGGCACTGATGTTAGGTGAGGAGGCCTGGGGTGCAGCTGGCATTCCAGTTTGTCTCGAAGGTGTTCAGTGGGGTTGAGGGCAGGGCTTTGTGCAGACCACTCGATTTGTTCCACTCCAATCTTGGCAAACCATGTCTTCATGGATCTCACAGGTTTGGGAACAAGTTTTGGCTCCTTAGTTCCAGTGAAGGGAAACTGTAATGCTACAGCAGACAATCACATTCTAGACAAGTATGTGCACCCAAATTTGTGGGAACATTTTAAGGAAGGCCCACATATGGCAGTGAGGGTCAGGTGTCCACAAACTTCTGGGCATATAGTGTACCATCTTGAACAGTTCTTAAGTCTTCCCCACTATAAACACAACACAAGGCCTGAAGCGCTACACAAGCAAAGCACCTCTGCATGACTAAACACAGCTGTAATCAATTAAATATGACTTGCCAATTTCCTCCATTTCTCCCTTGCACCCTCCTAAATTTATATTAGTACTCCATCCACTAATAGAAACTGCTGCTGTTGGTGCAGTGTAAATAATTAACATTTAACCAAATTAAAAATGTATTTACATTAATTAAGTAACCAGTGACACAACCAGTGAACCAATGATCCATTTCATTAGGTGCTGAGTCTTTACAAAGTGTTTGTGAATTGTCTCATTCTTTTCAGAGGCAGGGAGGATCCCAGCTTTAATGAATTCGCCTCTTTGAGCAGACGCCAAACAAAGCCTCTGCTGAGTGGTACATTCCACCAGAGCAGAAACACTGCTCTACTGCTAACCGAACATCTCGGCCTGCGTTTGCGTTTAATGCTCCAGTGAATATGATGGTAAAATAATAATGGTCAGCAGCTGAGGCTTAAATCAGACTGCCTATTTGAGCTGCTGTTATTAGATTTTTATTCATATTAGCTCAGTAAGCTGCCAGTGTTTTTCTTTTTCTCTTGTTCAATAAACAGAGGAGGGAAAAATCTATTTGCTATTTAAAAAAAAAAGTTTTCATTTGGTATGTACAGTGCCCTCCACTAATATTGGCACCCTTGGTAAATATGAGCAAAGGCGGCAGTGAAAAATTGTCTTGTTTTAAAAATAAATAAATAAAAAACCCTAAACAAAATGTCATTGTTCCTTTACTTGTCCTCATCAAATCCCTACAGTACTTACCAAGAGAATCGATGAAGTCTTTGTTGCTTTGGTAGAACTTGACATAGGCTGCTAGTTTTGCACTCACAAAGATGGTCAGCAGCTAAAAAGAAAGAAGACATGTGATTAATATTACTTGATAAGACAATGGCTTGGAAAAACTCCATACAAGACATTCATCTGAATCTCTATACCAGCTGATAAGCTTGTGACAATGATTAATATGATTCACCGGATTGTGGAGATGAATGCACAGAACAATACACAGGTAATTCAGATTATTGCTTCTACCCCTGCATTTTATTTATCTAGGATAAGGTATTGAGGTTTTTTTTTTTTTTTTTTTTTTTTTAAATAAATGCCATGCCAGCTTCTATGGCTTTAAGGGTTTTAAAATCTATTTTTCCTAAAAACGCTAAAATTTCATTAGGTTTGACTTTGTAAAAAAATTTCTTGCAGAGTGTTAACTGAATAAAAAAGGTTTCTCACCAGTGCAGTCTAATGAAACATGTTTCAAGGATAATGGATTCTGGCACAAAGTACGAGTTAGTGAGTCTTGTCCTAATATTAAAAACTTGTGTCATCCTGGAGTGACCTATTCACGAGCGGGTGTAGACGATCTGGTCCCAGTGATTTGAAAACAGAGAACCGTTTCTTTTGCCAAGATATCGTAAAGCTACTTACCGTTTACGTATCGAAAATCGTAAAGCTTTTCTCAAAAATACTGTACATCATTACAGAACACAACTTGCAGCTCAGACATTAGCTGACGATTTTTATTTGGCAAGATTGCAAATGTGCTACATGATCATAGTCATTTGTTTCCCCTTAGTCTATACAGTATGTATACATTCAGTCTATACACTGAATGACCTAAATACCTTTAGCCTAACTACCATTTTTATGCTAAGTTTCTGGGCAACTAAAGAAATGGTACTGGGAAAGCACATTAGAGCTTTTAGATGCCCAGTGGGCTAGATAATGTATTTATGATTTGTCCACCCCTGTAGATGTAAAAATATAGTACATGTCTAATCTCTACTCACATCGTGGATGAGCTCTCCCTCCAGGAAGCGCACAGGTTTCAGAGCCAGGAGATGGTCAAACAGAAACGTGTTTGGGTCTTTCAAAGCGCGGACAATGCACCTGTAGGAGGAAGAATAGGGTATGAAGAATAGGGTTTGCAGTATATTATATACATATACACACAAACAGATAATATCTAAAACGGGTTAGACGGACAAAAAGCATACCTGTGGGCATCTACCCGGGCTTGGGAAGCATTGTCTTCTGTGTAACTGCCCAACAACTCTACCATCACTTTCGCTGCAGCCTCACTGTACATACACAAACCATATGATGAGGAACAAACTAAAATCGAGCGAGAATTGAACATTTCCAGAAATCTCTGATGTGTGTACCTCTTCTTACAGTCGACCAGCGCCTCATACACCAGCCTCAGCAGAGTGTGCTTCTTGTCTGTGGTCAGGTTCCAGTCAACGATCCACTTGCGCACCTACAGACAAAATGGTGAATTATAATTAATGGTATTAACCGATACGAGTTGTTTTTTCCTGGCTGCATTAGCCCTGCTGCTCGGGTCGTACCTGATCCAGCTCGGTTGGGATGAAGGTGATGGCGTTGCAGGCAGCCGCCACTTTAACGAGACTGCAGTACACTGTGTATCGCACCGGTGCGTTCTCATCCATACCGTGGAACAGGTTACTCAGGCTGAAATGTTACACACAAAACATCGACCATGACAATAGTACAAAGCGAACCTAAATGTACAACAGTCCATCAGACCCATGCCATTAAACAGTATACAAACCATGCCACACGTTCACATCTGCACTGTATTTACCTACTTACTTATTTTAATTTAATTAAAAAAAAAAAAAAAAAATCTCATCAATTCTGACTGACTATTTAAGCGTTTTTGCAGCATTTTCTCTCTCTCCCCCTAGATGAAAAATTGTGCACAGCCTCTACAAACAGGACTGCCAAAGTCTATACACAAAGAAGGGCTACATAAGATCTCATGACTTTCAGTTATATAAGTTTGTTATCATGGAAGCTTCAACACAATTACTATCTCAGCATTCCATCAAGCAGGCGGGTCACTAGACAGGCAGAATATTTCACAGTATGTATCAATGGATGAATGAGTGGGTGAGCAGAAGAATGGATGAAGGACTGGGTGAACGATGGATAAAGAAATGAGTGGGTGAGTGAAAGGATGGATGAACAAATGGGTGAGTGAGGGAGTGAACGAATGAAAAAGTGAGCAGGTGGGTGAACAAGGGTGAGTGAAAGGACGAGCGAGCGGGTGATCGAGGGAGGGAAAGGATGAACGAACGAGTGTACTGTGTACGTACAGTTGCATCCTGAGGGTGGGCCGATCTCCCTCACGGAACTTCACCAGTTTCTCACACAGGCTCTCGATGAGTGCTTCCTGTTTCTCTGCCTCCAAGATCAGCAGCAAAGACACAATGCTGTTCATCACACTCTCCACATCTACACACACACACACACACACACCAAGAAACAAACATAAATAATAAAAAAATAAATATAAACAGCACTAATACATTATTGTTTTTGCCTAGTCCGAGTGAAAACCCAGAGCGAGAAATGTTTGATGACCACAGAAACAAACAAATAAAAATACTGAGAGACAAGTGTATTAAATACTCAAAGTCTTAAATTTAATATTAGGGTAGAAATACAATGGCAGAAAATGTCAACAAACATTACAAGTCCCAAAAATCAATAGAGCAGAAAACACAGAGCCAGTGCTTAAGAACAACTAAGTAAACTATAATTACATTGCATAATGTAATGTAATATAATATAATGTAGACACTAGTGTAATGTATATACACGTTAATATAGCAGTATAATGCTACTAATCACACAATATAAATATCTACAGTTTCTAAATCGATCACTGGGGACTGTATCCAGTCCTGGTCCCCGCCACACCCGCCCCATGTGGCTTGAATATGGCTCGATTCATACTCTCACTGCAATCAAACAGCACTAGGGTCCACTTGAAAGCGGACCGAGACACCTCACGAGCGTTCTTGGACAAGCGCTGTGCAAATAACTGCGTCTACACCTTCCCAAACCTCATCAATGGGTTAAACACAGAAGATTTTGATTCAAATTGAGTAAATACTGCATAAGTGAAAAAAAGTCAAATACACAAACGCACCACATCTGGGGTATGGACATGGCTGCTTACTAGGGCTGGGCGATATATCAATATCATGACAAATATTTCACAATACACTTTTCTGAGATATCATTGGTATGGTGATGTATTTATTTATTCTTTTTTTAAAACATTTTTAATATTTAGAAATTAAATGGTACTGAATGGATACTGTTAAGTTGATATAAATAAAATAAAATTAATCCTGCCTCTGTATGCATTAAAGCATCGTCAAACTCAGTTTAACGTTTTTTTTTTGTGTAATTTACTCCTGTTTTGCGGAGTTTGTTAGCTAAATTATATATGGTGATACACATTGCGCATCGTCGAAATGTCCTCAAGTATTGTAATATGATATTTTTGTCGTATCTCCCAGCTCTACTGCTTACCTTTGTCTTCATCCTTCAGACAGACATCACAGGCCTCGATAATCTGAGCCAGATCAACATGAAGGCCTCCCTCAGAGTTCTCCTCAGAGATCTCCGCTCCTTTGGATTTGATGTAGGCCCGCAGCTCAGAGGCCTATAATGAGGAAACACAACAAACTTGCTTTAGTGCCAAAAAAAAGTCTCCTATATTAGAAGGATGACACTGCTGAGTAGTGCTGTTATAGTGTCATGGTGCATGACTGGATGTTGATTTAAAAAAAAAAAAAAAAAAAAAAAAAAAAATTTACCAAGGCATTTCTGTCTACTCCAATCCACAAAATTTCCTTGTTTCCAATCCCTCTTTCACCTTTTAAAAACATGATAAATACTGACAATTTAAGCATTATTATACAAAAAGTTGTTCGCAAAAATATCTTTCTAAAACAAAAAAAACAAAAAAAAAACAAATAAGATATATACACACACACACACACACACACACACAGGTGCATCTCTAAAAACTAGAATATTGTGGAAAGTGGAACTTTCATATATCCATTACACATAAATAAAGTGAAATATTTCAAGCCTTTTTTTGTTTTAATATTGATGATTACGACTTACAGCTCATGGAAATCAAAAATCCAGTATCTCAAAATATTCTAATAAAGAATTTATAATACAGAAATGTCGACATGAGAAGCTCGCTAATCAACTCACAACACCTGCAGAGGTTTCCTCAGTCTTTAATCTCTCAGTCTGGTTCAGTACACACAACCACAATCACGGGGAAGATG
>JANDJT010000179.1:7533935-7600547 GCA_024331685.1 Stegophilus panzeri | reverse complement strand
CCATGGTATTACTGTGCTTGATTGGCCATCCAACTCGCCTGACCTGAACCCCATAGAGAATCTATGAGAGACACCAGACCCAACAATACAGCAGAGCTGAAGGCCGCTATCAAAGCAACCTGGGCTTCCAGAACACCTCAGCAGTGCCTCAGAATGATTGACTCCATGCCACGCCACACTGATGCAGTAATTCGTGCAAAAGGATTAAAGCCCCGACCAAGTATCGAGTGCATAAATTAACATACTTTTCAGAAGGTCGACAGTTATGTATTATAAATTCTTTATTCTAATATTTTGAGATACGGGATTTTTGATTTCCATGAGCTGTAAGCCGTAATCGTCAAGATCAAAACAAAAAAAAGGCATGAAATATTTCACTTTATGTAATGAATATAGAATATATGAAAGTTCTGCTTTTGAAATTAAATTATAGGAAAAAATGAACTGTTCCACGATATTCAAATTTTTTGAGATGCACCTGTAAATGGATGTCCAAAACACTTTTGTACTAATTTTTTCTAACACCACTACTGCTATAATACAGAAAATGCTTTTTCGCTGTCATCCTTATGAAGATTAACTGTAGAAATACATATAATTATACGTATAATAACTTTCATCAAAAATAAATGTGTGTTGTTTCACAGTACTTTCACTTGTTTACCACAGCTGGTGATGAAAAGCAATAAAACTAACTTATCTGAGTAAATAAAAACCTTAATAATGTATTTTTTTGAGAGTTTTATTATTCAAATGTTACAACACTGACAAAATAAACAGAAATAATAATAATAATAATAATAATAATAATAATAATAATATTAAAAGAATGCTCAGTGTTTACACGGGAATAAGTACATTTCTATTTTATTAAAATATTAAACATAATATATATATAAAAAGTTAACTTTGCCTTAAACAACAAAGCAGAATTTTTATTTAGTTCGCAAATTAATATAAAGCTTCAATAAAACGAGGAAACTGATTAAACTAGCAGGATAGTGGGCTATAACAGCTATCTAGCTCAAGAACCCCGGCTGACTCCCAAACTCAGCCTTCTAGGATACATAGTGCACTAGACAGAGTGAGGAAACCATTATTTCACTCCCCTAGTAGTGCACACATACAGGACGTAGGAAGCGATTTGTGATTGGTCCATTGCTAAGCTCAGAGCTCACCAAGACCTGGTTGCTAATGCTTTGACCAAACATAATAAAGCTCAATACAATATAAACGGCTAATACACACATGTATATTATATTAAATAGTATAAGTGATACCTGATCCTCCTCAGTAATGTCGATAAAAGCCGGAACACTCATGTTTTGTGAAGCGCAGATTAATTCCACACGCTCACTGCGAGGCTCCAGCGACCGGAAAAAGAATTTAGCAACACGCCGGCGACGCTCATGTACTTCCGGGTGACTGTCTTAAAGCAACATGCAATGCAGTTATCAGAGTATACGCTCACAGGTCACTTTATTAGGAACTCCCGTACACCTTCTCATTCATGCAGTTATCATGTTGCAGCAGTGCAGTGCACAGAATCATGCAGATACAGATTGGACAAAGATCAGACAAGGTTTTTCCAATCTTCAGCTCTCCAGTTTTGGTGAGCCCGTGCTCACTGTGGCTTCAGAGTCCTGTTCTTGGCTGACAGTAGTGGAACCCAGTGTGATCTTCTGCTGTTGTAGACAGTTCATGCCATGTTTCAATGTGTTGTGCTTTCTGAGATGCTTTTTTGCTCACCACGGTTGTAAAGAGTGTTTATTTGAGTTGCTGTAGCCTTCCTGTCATATTAAACTAGTCTGGCTGTTCTCCTCAGACCTCTCTCATTAACAAGGCATTTCTACCCCCAGAACCACTGCTTGTTGGATGTTTTTTGTTTTTCGCGCCAATCTGTGTAAACTCTAGAGCGTGTCGTGTGTGAAAATCCCGGAAAATCAGCAATTTCTGAAATACTCAAACCAGCCTGTGTGGCACCAATAACCATGCCACAGACAATTAATTGTGTAATTGCATGAATGAGCAGGTATAAAGGTGTTCATGTGAACGTTGAGTGTAAATACACAAGTGAGTGAGTGACACTGCATGATTCAAATATTCATAGATTCATATATAATAGTAACTGCTTTATCTTGATCGGGGTTGTGATGGATTCAGAGGTTATTCCAGGAACAGTGGGCATAAGGCAGGAATATCCCCTGCATTAAATTTCAGTACATCACATGGCAACTTAGAGTAGCCAATTAACCTACCAGCATGTGTTTTAACAAAGAAAAAAACCCCATTAATAACATTCAAAACTCCATACAGAGCATAACACAAACTTAGGCTTAAATCAGATCATGTGTGTAGCATTTTGCTCCACAGAGTCATATCCAACAGGTTAAATGAAATGGCAACAAATATTTTTTGCCAATAATTACTAAAAATTTAATTACAGATGAAAAATTACCCATAAATATTTATTGGCAGTAAGTGGCAGCAAGCCAGATGACACCCTAAAGAGTTTAACTACGCAAATTTCAAAAAAGATGACTCAAGATCTGGATACAAAACCATGATCATTTACCCACTAGGAAGTGTTGCAAAGTCATGTGAATCATAGATCATAGATCTGTACGAAACATCCTGTATTCCATGCGGTAATGATACAGATTACCGTCATCTGTAGAAGACACTTTGTTGTACCAGTTTTCAAGAGTAACCAAGAAGAACACATATAACAAACCTTGGCCTAATATCCTAGCATGAATCTTTTTGTTGTCTGGAGCTTATAAAACTCTACATCAAGTGTTTTAATTTTGATAAAAATATATAATTTTAAATACCTTTAACTAGCATTGAAAACATTGTTTTAGTGGCTAGGTTGATAAGGACTTATTTAATGTTGAAGTAGAACTGTTATAATTCATCCACAAAGCATGCAGGCCAGCTACACTACATCATTCTCCTAGCAGCAACGATGTGCCTGGTACCAAACGCTCCTATGTATCCAATTCAGAAATCATGGTAGAATCTCTTCCAAAAAAAAAAAAAAATCTGGCTCTTACAGATCCTTATAACATTGTTAACATTGTTTTGTTTTGTATCTTAGCAAAGAGAATGCAAGAAACAAGAAATAAATTAAGTTGGTCAAAACACGTACTGTATTTTACATTTAAAACATTTCCTTTGGCTCAGCTAGAGTCAACATTAACTCCACACACTTACCCACCATCCTCTAAACCTTCTCACTCTCCCACCCTCTCAATCTCCTGTCCTCATCCATCAGTCAGGTCAGTGACCTCATCACTAAGCGCCTCACTTCAGTGAGCTCCTCATGCCCACGGTGGCTGGATACTAAACCAACACTTCATATAGTGAGGACTGGCTGTGTGAGCCTGAACGTGTAATCGGTTTTGTGCATGGATCGGATTGTGGTCTAAATAAGTACATGCAAATATCCTTTCTGAGTATATATATATATATATATATATATATATATATATATATATTGGAAGTTAACAGTATTTTCATTTACAGATTCATAGCTTACAAACCGAAGTGTATCTAACGCAGTGTGAATCCATGTGAATGGATTTCTGATAATCAGATTTTCATCACTAGTAGAATGCATCCATTTTAGCTGTAGCACGATCCTTTTATTCTCAGACAGGTTTGTACCAATGCATGCACACAAATCAAGGTTCTACACTAATTAGAAATATTGGACATGGATTGTGATGGATACAATAGTTTGCACATTGCAAGAAATAGTGGTTTAGTGTGACAAAACAACACAGCTACAGGGTTAAAAAGTAGTTTGTTACTGGAAAAGCTGCATTATTTTGAAAATAGCTCAGCTACTAAACAGACATTCTACTAAAAATGTAGTTAAGCTAGTAGCATTGCTAGTTGTTACACTGGTAGTGACATGGTGTGTGCTGCTGATAAATCAGGTACAGGAATGCTGCTGTGGTTTTCAAACACGATGTACTATACATTATATAAGGGTCAGTTGTTCAGGTCTGTGAATTTTTACTTCTTTAGTAACTCTAACTGTGCAGCATATCGGAAGTGAACTTAAAGTGTCTGAGGATTCAGCTGAATGTGCTGAAAGTTACTGTAAAGCTGGAATGGGTGTTGTTGGTCAGATGATGTGTTACAACTTTCCTGGAACCTTCCCTGCAGTCTCCTAATAATAAATTCTGATAGTGACTAGTCCGTTAGTGACTAAACGAACCACCCTTGCTTCATTACGTAAAGACGTGACACACTGTTTCTGCCACACACTTCTCTTTTATGCATAGTTACAAATAGATGTTCATATGATATAGTTCTATAATCAGTAGCTAATATTTGTGTATGTATAATATTTAGAACAGTATATTCTAGAGATACCTTGAGATTTAAGCATGACTTAGAGAACTTGTATCCTAACAATTTCAATTTCATTTTGAAATGTTTCAAAATGTTATAATGTCCTCTTTTTAAACTTTAACTTTTAAAACTTTTTAAATGATATTTTATTTATCATTTATTTAAATGTTATAGAAAATGTTAAAACAGACCCTCATTTGCAGTAGTACTTGGTAAAAACAGAAGACCAAAATATAATGGAAACTTAAAAAAAGTTATTAACTCAGCAGTTTTTATTTTATTTGTATTTATTTATTTATTTATTTATTTATTTATTTACTTACTGTAAATGGCTTTGAATAATAATAATAATAATAATAGTTTTGTAATAAGGTCTAAGCTCCTTACCTGCCCATCAAATGCCTGAGGACACCTAGCTTTTCAAAATAATAAATACATGCATTTGTCAGTCTGCAATAATTATATTAACATATTAAAACTAACCCAATATACTTGCAGTAAAAAATATTCATTCACTGATCTTCAGGAACTGCTTTATCCTGGTTAGGGTCTCACCCGGGCAGAAGGTGAGAGAATGCACTCCAGATGGGATGCCAGTCCATCACAGGACACCACCCACCCACACACACACACACACACACACACACACACACACACACACGCACGCACGCACGCACGCACGCACGCACGCACGCACGCACGCACGCACACATGCACACACACACACACACACACACCCCTATGGGTAGTTTAGCAAAGCAGGTCTGCATTTTTGGACAGTGGGACAAAACTGGAGAACCTTATAGAAGCCCACACAAACATGGAAAGAAGATGTGAGCTCAGGACTGAACCAGGGACCCTGGAACTTTGAGTTGACAATAATGAAGCTGTACATCTGTCACAAAAAAAGGAAAAAAATTATAAACAAACAACAACCAAAAAAAACCCCTTCCTTAGCAGTTTTGACTGCTGTGCTGCATTTTTCTGGAAATGTCCTAATGGGTCTCTTAAAGAATATCTGTGATGTTTCTGGGGCTGGTTGGATACCTTTCTCTTGAATCTTTCGATGTGACACCTCCCAGGACCAGCCCAGTCAATATCAGACAGCTGTGCCTCTGTTTACTAAATATTTCTCACACAGCTTGATATGAGGTGTGTTTGTGGTTTTTTTGAGAATCAATATTACTCAGAAATTTTGTAACAATGGAAAAATTTCCCCAAAACCTCAACAGTTAATGTACAATACATCTTGAGACTCTATTAAATATCTTTTTGTAGGTACTGACTTTTCATAAATGTGATTTATAAATGATAGATTCCAGGAGCGTTTCTTTACACCAAGAGATGGGCCAAACCACTTTTTGTTAATCAAACACAATCACAAGTAACATTGATTAGTTACTTGTTTCTATCTGAAAATAACCTGAAAGCTGAATGATAAAACAAAAGTTGCATGTGCAGAGAAAACAACATGATTGTAAATTACATATATAATATAATACAATCAAATACATAGAAAATAGCAGACAATAGCTGCTGTTGGAAAGGGGTCAGATATGCAGAAGATGCTGGAAAAGCAAAGAATGTGCAGGACCTGGAGGATTTTTCTGAGGAACAGTGGGCAGTTTAACCACTCAGGACAAACAAGGGACTCATGAACAACTATCACACAAAAACAGTCGTCGATCATCCAGGTAACGACACACAGTATTGAGAATCAAGCGTATGTAAACTTTTGTGTAAATTCAGTTATTATTGTGTCTTGTGGTCTATATGTAAACATCTGTTATGTGAAATAGCTTATTCAGGGCAGTACAATTTTTATGATCCCTCTTATATGAATTATTAAAATTTTGCAGATTCTGTAAGGGGTATTTAAATTTACGAGCACAACTGTATAATCAAAACTGACACCTCCACAATACATATTTCATAGTTTTGTTTCTAATAAATATCCACATGTCTTTGTTATATAAATTCAGATCGTTATCACTAGCATATACTGAGGCATTAAAGCCAAAGAACTGTATTTAGGACTCAGCACAATGGCATGATCAACTGGGCGTAAGGTTTGGGAAGATCAGGAAATTTTCCATTCGTCAAACAGCATTTAGTGGACAAACTGAAAATATTCTAACATAACTCATCTGACCTAACTTTGCACCCACTCAGTGGACTGAATCATGTTCACCTGCTCTTATAGACAAATTATTGTCCAGATACAAGCCATTCATTTTGCATGGAAGAGAAACCACCGGGACACAATAACGCTTTTAAGGCTTTGGCTCTGGTAGATGTTGGTATTTGATCTTAAAAAAAAGTTTTTGAGTTAAAACAGTGAACTCATGAGTGTAGGCAGGTTTTTTGCCCCGTCATAGAACAAGTTCTCAAGTGTGTCAGAGGAAAAGTGCTCATGATTTGTGGCTGTTATTGAGTCCTTGCATGCCATTATCTGTGAGGAGATTTAGTATCTTTTTGTCAGATGTCTCCTGGTTAGTTTCAGCCAGTCTCAAAATGTAACACTTCATGCATTACATCAGGGCAACAAAAACAGTGATGTGGACTTAAGAACACACTTGGACAGTCAATGTCTATTAATTAAGAACAAATCTGTAACTATTTACATTAAGCTTAACACTATACATTAATGTTAATGCCCATGGTTTTGGAATGAGTACATATGGGGGTGATGGTCAGGTGTCCACATACGTTTTCGCCACATAGTGTATGCCCCATTGGTCCAGGCCATTTGTTTAGATAATCTCAGTGATACAATTTATATCAGTGGAAAAAGACAGTGATAGAATAAAGGTTTTTTTTAAATCACTTTTTCATCTACAAATAATCAAAATGACTTCAATATCATATCTGTAACATAAATACATAAAAAAGTGTCACAAATCCTCTATTTATCCTTTATTACTCTGTCTTCATGCTGGTCTTACCATTGGTTTATTTAGAATAGTCTCATAACTGGCCTAGTTAATCCATGACATTTCAGAGCCGAGGCCAGGGAGCAGACAAGCAGGCTAAACTAATCGTCTGCTAGCTGTCTTGAATCGTCACTCAGGTTCCAAAATATTCAGACGGTGTCTGTTCCCAGAGCTAAAAATTTTTAGAAACACTCAGAAAGTTTGCTTTAGTAACCTAATTAATATAAAATTAGAGCATACCGAATGCACAGCCAGCACTATTGATCTAAAACTATCTCATCTGCATTAGCTCCCAGTAAAATGTCACATTGATTATAAAATACTACTATTAACATATAGAGCATTATATGGTCTTGCACCACAGTACCTGAACAAACTTTTCATCTTTTATGATTCACCATACTTACATTGATACTTACAAAGTATATCCTATTAAAGCACTACAAGATAAGAGCATACTCTCATTCTCTCTCATTCTCTCTCATTCTCTCTCTCTCTCTCTCTCTCTCTCTCTCTCTCTCTCTCTCTCTCTCTCTCCACGTTACTCCTGATGAGATGGCCCTGCCTGGCTCATCCTGATACTCTACATCTGCTTGGAGCCTCCTTGACCTGAGAATCACTTGCTGAAAGTTTGCCGTGAGGTTGTTGTGGATGGTAACACATGGATACCATAGATGATTGTGAAAGTTCTCACTTGCACTGCTCAATATTTTTTGGGCATATTTTTTTAGCACTTGCTAATAAAAATATGCCCAAGTCTCATTCATTATACAGTGGATAACTTCACCTGGATACCACAGACATAAACACTCCTGAAATCAACAATGATCCTGATAATTATACTGACTATCTTTCCAACACACTCAGCACTGCTTGACACTATAGTGTACAACTGTAGAAGAGTAATGATTTATATTCTCACTATCCAGTGACAGCCAGAAGAAGACGAGTTCCATTATGACTCTGCTTCCTATCAAAGTTTCTTCCTCATGTTATCTAAAAGAGTTTTTCCTTGCTACGGTCACCTTGTTTGATGCTGTCGGCTTCAAGTGTTGTCAGAACAGTGGACACTCTTGTTCAAATACATAATTTGTTGTACTGTATCTGTTTATGAGCATTCCCAGTCTTTAAAAACGACCGATTTACTCTCATTTTCTTGAAAAGTCTGTTAAATGCTGACATTATTTGTCTGCAACTGACTAAACTTGAGCTCTCTGCTGCTGATTTATTTCTCTACATTCTGACACCCTACTCATTTGAAAGACAGCCATAGACAGTTCCTCTCTATGACATTACGTCATATAACAGTAAATGTAGTAAATGTTGTGTGTGTCAAGATGAAGAGGAAGGAAGAGCAGTAATTTTTTGCCTGAATGGAAGCCAAGACATCTGCAGAATATCATCCAATACAAGTGTATTTTTTGTTCATACTTTCTTTATCTTTGCTTTGATGCTCTGCTCTTTCCGAAGTGTAAAAAGAAGACATTTTTATCAGTCTTGTGACCTGACCTTACTATTCTTGTGTGTGTGTTGATGACGGTATATTGCTGTGGGATTTTTTTTAAGCGTGATGTGTAGTATCATACAGATCAGCCCCAGGAACTGTGTGGGGTTGTTTCATGTTGGCACAAGTTTATTGTCCATGTATTTTTTTTTTTTTTTTTTAGTGCAGAAGATGCTTTCTATATCTAAATGACAAATATACAGTGTCTTGTAAAAGTATTTGCCCCCTTGAGCATTTCTGCTTTTTGTAGTATTGGAATTGAAATGGACTTTAATTGGGATTTTTACCATTTGTTTTGCACATGTCTAACATTTTAAAGTGCAAAATATATTTTCTTTGTTACACAAGGCTAATTAAACATTTGTTAGGATTGAAGCCTTCTGGGATACAGTATTTCTCTATCAGCATATTTTTGTTCAGTCTTGGCAAAATTGCTGAAGCTCTGTTAGATTGGATGGAGACTATTGGTGAACAACAACAAAACGATTCTCAGTTGGACTGAGGTCTGGGCTGTGAATGGCCAATTCTAACACATTCAGCTTCTTGTTTTTAAATGGTGGAACTGGTTCCTTTTCCTTTTTACATTGATTGCTTTGTAAATGTAGCACAACTTACAGTATTCACTGGGTCATATTGATGCTCAGGATTTAGCTTATTGTGTTTGATGCTAGTCCTGGGAAACATTATTTCAGTGTGGTGTTATTTATGGGCATGATCTGGACATTCACCTGGTTTCTTCATTTTCTTCAGGGAATTGTGCACTTCTTCGATTGGTGATAGAGTTAACAGGCAACCGAGTCCTTTAAGATGACCCCTGTATTGTCCATGCTGAGAATATGAGAGAGTGACTAACCCTCAATTAACCAACATATTTTTATATACACTAAGACTAACTGGGGTCAGATTTCAGTCTAATTTAAACGAACACCACATTTCATATTTTGAACCTACATAAAGAAAATTAATTCAGACATTAAAATGCCCATTTAATACTGAGACTGGAATTATTGCTACGTTGAATAATTGTTGAAAAATGATGAGGACATAAATGACAAATAACATTACCCAAATATGACTGATGTGAAATATATCAATTGGTAAATTCTATACTGATTAACTAAGTTTTTGTTATTTGGATTGTCTTGTATCATTATGTCTATTGTTCCATTAAATCTATAATTTTCTTACACTTTTTTAATTTGATAACTTTTTCAGCTGATTGTTTTACTGCTCCTAGTTTTTTTTTTTTTTTTCATTGTCTTTATTTGACAAGATTATTTGTAGCCTAATTTCAGTCCCTTTGTTTTCTCTGGTTTTCTGTTACACTCAGCTGCTTCGCAAATAAGAGCTCTACCTTAATGTAATATGAGTTTAAATGATTTAAAGTTGACAATTTTTTAGACAGATTTTGTAGAAAAAGGAGGTCTTGCAATTACTGTAACATAGCTCTTGCTTCATTGTATTAAATTTAATCAAATCGTAATGATGAAAGACTGGATGAAATCAGTCTGCTTCCCTGACAGACGCTCAGTGAATCACAGCTTTTCTGGAGTCAAGAATTCCCCCACTGTCCTGCTGTTAGAAGCCAGATGATGCAACAAGACTCAGCATTTCTGCACTCTTTCTGACACCACCATCCCCCTCTTCTTCAGTCCACGGAGAGTTGAGCGCAGGGTCAGTGCTGTCATGTTCCCATAGAACCATTTCAGATGTGCAGATCCTCAAGTCCTCATTCACATCTCCATACATTTTCAATTCCATTGAAATATGAATTACCTCTTTTGAGTGACAAGTGATTTAAAATTGTTGCTATCGGACAGATGTAAGCCGATGTTCCATTGATTTGGTCACCTTTCCAGATGTTGTGCAATTGTGAGCCTACATGCCCACTGCCTCATTTAGCGCCATAGAGTGATTGCAGCAGTCAAAAATGGGAACTGCATCAAGCACTAAGCCTCACGATGCCCCATGCTCACTATGTGAACATATTCCCTCCATTCTGATGTTTGATATGAACCTTAACTGAAGCTCTTAACCTGTATCTGTATGGTTTTATGCATTGATGATTTGCTGATTGGTGCCAGACAGGCTAGTTTGAATATTATTAAGGAGGTGTACTGGTATTCCTATTAAAGTGGCTGGCGATTGTATATCGTATATCGGTGTAATAAATATTTATTGCTGTTATTTAATTGCACTGTAAGTCACTCCAGTGTGTAGTCAGTTTCTCACCATTGTTGCTGTGGGTGTGGCTGATTAAAAAAGATGCTTGTGGTTATGTTCAGACACTTCCCAGTGAGTTTACTGCTGCAGAGAATTCCACAGTCTCACAGATGGGATGTTTCACAGCAGTCTTGTCTCTGTGACTGTGTACATGCTTGTAGTGTGTTCAAGGTATTTTTTTCCCCGACTTCAGCACCAGAGACACTTTTAATGGCATATTTCTCTTTTTCCCATGAAGCTGAATCATGTCACTGACAAACAACTCCTGGAGAAAGCTGCAGAAGTTAATCGCAAAATACATTATACAGCCGAAAATGATTACTAAGACGTCATTTAAAACAATATTACGGTTGTTAATGAAGGAAGAGCACCGTTCTGTGAGCTCATCTGTTCAATAATTAACCAAAAGTGAAACGACAGCATGTGTTATTACAGATATTACTAGAAATGACAGTGATTTAGCCCAAAATGTAAACAACTGACTTTTTTTTTTCTTTTCTTTCACGAGCTTTGACAGTTCTGGTGTGGACTCTATATTCATAGAATTATACCAAAAATATTTTAATTATAGTCTCAGTAGTCCATTCATGTAATAGTAAATACAAATCACTGTTTAGGTGCTTTCTCAAACTTGCCGACTTTGATTGCTGTAAAAAAAATATTAATGAAAACCAGATGGTCTTCAAAAGAAATGGGAAGTGAAAAAGAGGAAATTGTGAAAGTTACAGCCACTGTAGATTTTCATCATAATGTATTTGATTTTTTTTTTTTTTTTTTTTTTTAGAGATTTGGTGTATAAAGACCAATTGCTCTTTCCCCCCAGTGTTGCTATTATTTTCATTATTAGCTTGTATTCCTGTTAAAGATGATTTAAGGTTTTACATTAATACAGCTTTAAAGATAACACTCAGTATATAGATATCCTGCTACTATTCACTATTAATATTACTAATTACCTGTCATTCAAGGCTTACAATCCTAATAAACACTATTTCTTACATAGTGGTAATAAACCACACCCCCACACCCCCACAGACACATTAATCTTGACATTAGTCAGGTCACTGAAAGTGTCCAGAGGAATGACTAAAGCTAATGAATTGCTCATCATTTCTCCTGTAACTCCTCCTCCGGGGTTGTTTTACATCCGACTCACACAGACAAGCTCCAGACACTGTTAGAAAGGATCGGGGTGACTCCTATCTCACCCACTCTATCTCCTTGTGCCTCCTCGAACCCTTTTCCATTACATGATCCTCACTCCTGAAGAACCAAGTCAAGAAGAAGCAGCACTCTGAAGTGCTCACTATGTCGGACTTTGATTTTTAGTGCATCTCTGTGGACTTGAGCAGATCTTCAAACTTGTTTGTAGGAAAACATTTTCGTGATTTCTACCATAGAGGAAGCATTTGATACTGCTTTCATAAAGATTTCCAAAAGGTTACAGAGAGAAATTTCTGCCCATTTGTGTTTTGCTCTTGAGTCAATTGTTCTAAATGCTGACTGAGTCGTGTGGGCTGATGGGATCGGACGTGCGAGATCTGAGTCCACTCATGCCCGCTATACCCACTCTACCACCTCTTCCAGGGCCCAACAGCGGAGCTCCTCAGTGGGGTCCGATCGTCGACTTTCACCCCGGCTCTCCATACGGAGCTCTGCCCTCACACTCGTTCATCAAGCAGGAGCCTGGCTGGGGGTCGGTGGACACCCATGATGACCCTCACTGCACCCTCGGTGCCTTCACTGTGCACTTTTCAGGACAGTTAAACGGAGGCTACAGGTACGGAGCATTCAATGAGCCATCATCTGGACAGAACAGGGGATTCAGTAGCACCCCGTATCTGAGCGGCTGTGCTGAAAATCCTCCAATCCAGAGGAGTCAGAGTAAGTGAGCCTCATTTATCCACTATGTATGCCAGCTCCTTCAAAAAGCTTGTGCAGACCTCCAACAGGATACAGAGCAGCATTTTTGTATCTCGCTGAGTCAGTAGTAAATAGTAGTATAGTAGTAGCAAGTTGTTGAGGAGTTAATTATTCAGGAAAACTAGATAAATATAAAGGAACTAATCATGTTATTCAAAAATGGCATATATAAGAGAATCCTTAAAATTAGCACTTAAACACTTACACAATTTCAAGGAAGAGGAAATATTAGTTTATCTCACTGCCCAGATGACTGGATATTATAATTTTATAAACACCATGCCTTCTTTTAAACCTGTACTACTTTCAAATATACTGAACGATTGAATACTGATTCATCAGTCAGTACTAAAAATGATAGATTTGAACTCTCATAGGGATTACATTTATTATTAATAAAAAGTAACATTGCTTTAATATATATTACTACAGATGGAGTGTTAAGTAACATGGTGGAATGTTGATATTTACTGCTTTTTGATTGAGAAACTTTTAATTCAGATTTTGAAATGCAGTTTATAAGTGCAATATTTGATCACAATTAAAAGAAAGAATAAAGCACAGATGAATGATGAGATCAGGTTTCCTTAAGCATAACGGCAATGATAAATGATCCCCGTTTCCCCCCCAAGGCAATGCAATGCTAGAAACTTGTTGGCTAAGAAAGTGTATGTTTAAATGAGTCAATATCGCCATGATATCACTGTGAACTTTCACTGACCTTCAATCACAGGCTAGGATTAAATCTCATGAAAAGGGCCAAGGACTACAAAACATATATGTATACTGTCTCACCTCTCTATATCTTACTATGTTTTTACTTTATGTCACTATATTACACAAATAGTATGTATTTGTGTGATATAGTGAGCAGTAATGATTAGTATGCAGACTGAGACGACTGAGATATCAGGATCAAACCCCTGTGCAGGCAAGGTTAATGATTTCCAGGTCCTAAATATTTCATTTGTGATATATAAATGTAGTTGAAAGCTACTCCGTGGATGATATATGGATGTGTAGTGGAGTCAGAAGTAATACAGGCTACTTGTAGGACAGGAGCCACTACAGGACACATAGTGAAATATAATGCAAATATGGGTTTAATTAGTAAGGAATAAAAACAGTAGGAATTGCTTTTATAGGAAAATAATCAACCACATGGTTGTGTGAAGCAAATTTGATTTTCCTTTAACAGCAAACCCCGAATACCAAAGCAATTTGCAATTTCTTCTTCTTCTGTTTTAAATGGAATTCTTTTTATCCATTTATTGTTACATTTAATGTTGTGGAATGTCTGGAACAAGTTAGTTACCATTGTCACTTTGAATATAACAGCTATAAACAATCGTTTCCACAACAGCCTCAGTTCTCTCTCTCTCTTTAAGCCGAGGATAAGAAAAAAAAATGCAGCTTAATGGAGAACCCACAAACTACAAAGTTCTCGGTCTTGAAGACTTTCTCCACAGTACAAAACTTTGGAGGAACAGCTTTGCCTCTAAACGTCTTATTTCATCAATGTAAAATAAACTTCTCCTTACAGAAAATGTCACCCGAGCACTGTTTACGTTTGTTGTTGTTGTTATTGTTGTTAAATAACAACGTTAAAAAAAAGTGTTTCTGACCAATCAGATTCAATAATTCAGCGGCACTGTGGTATAAAATAGTTTAACTTCCTTAACTCCTTAACTTATAGATGGCTCCACATTCCCACACCTTTAGAACATAATATTTGCTCATTTGCGTTGCTTTCCATGTACATACAGGATAATAAACCTTAGGGTTTGGAAATATTAATTTGCAATTTAGCATAATGCACAGAGGCTAATCCACAGAGGCTCGGGAAATATATAATATATACATAGCTCTGAAATGTCAAGTTTGAAACCTCAAAGCAGGGATTTAGAGGCCCTTAACTATCGCCACCTGTGCAGCTTTAGATCCTGCATCAAGACAAGGAAAATACTTCCTCAAGAAACCTTGGGAGAAGCAGTTAAAGGAAGCATCCTCTTCCATGTAGCTTGAGTATGCACCAAGTGGCAAAAACAAGGATAAACAGCAGAAGAGCAATTCCATATCTAATCAGTGTTGAGTATTAGTGTGATTAGTGTTAGTGTGTATGAATTTTTGGAAAATCTTGTGTAGGTGTATTTGCATGTAGCTGACAATGACACGTTGTTCATTTTGTGATGATGTAGCGGTGAAAGTAAAACTAGTCATTTTAATTGCATGTCATCTATTTCATATAATGTATGGAGGAAGCAACAAATGAATAAATATGTTATACATAAGGAATAAAACACGACAGGGTTGTGATGTTATAGGAAAAGAATCAACTGTGAGCCTGACATGTTTTATTCCTGTTATAACAACAATTTCACAACGAGTGCATTTTTTATTTATTAAAGAATGACACGTTGCGTGTTTTATCCATTTATACTATAGATACATTAATCTGCGAAACAAATTAGTTCTGGTTATCACTTACATTATAACGGCTATAAACATTTACTCCCTCACCAGCCTCTCTTTCCTACCTCTCTTGAACTTAAATAAACATTTCCTCACAGAAAATCTTATTATATCATGAATTACATGGTTTTTTTTTAATCCATTTATGTGGAGCGTCCACCATACAGTACAAGCCTCTGTGTAAGTTGTTAAAATAGAAATGATAACGTATTAGAACAAGAACATTAATATAAACCTGTGATTTGCCTTGCAGCTGGAACTACCATCAGAACTGCTTGAGATGATAAAGTAGATTGCATTGGAGGGTTGAAAACTTGTAAACTTAAGCTGTAAATGAATTATCTGTTAAAACATCACAGTTGTGCAATATCAATACAATTAATACAATATTGTATCTATACAATAATATTAAATTAATATCAAGATGCAATAGTGCACAATTATGAGGCAAAATGTGACAACTGCAAGAAAATCTGTGTAATATTTTCTCATGTGTGGCGGAAGGAGCTTCCATTGGTTTCTGACACCGTATGATAAACTGTTTTCTATATAAAGCAGTAGCAGCCATCTTGAAGCCGGAATCACTTTCTTCCTCAGCACATAATTTGGTGAGACTCTGGGCAAGCATCAGACTCAAGTAGGAAGTAAAACCGAATTCTGCATTAGAAGTGATTTAGATGAGTATTTTGGCCTAAGTGGACCTGCATTTTTTTTTTTTTTTTTATATACAAATGTACAAAATGACATTTTGACCAAAGTGTATAACGACATATAGTTAAAAAAAATTCTCCTACTTGCTACCAACATTAGCCTTGTAGCTCAAGTTCAAAATGAAAGAAGCTTCAAACTTCAAACAAGAGTTGGGAGAACTACATTTGACAGTGGAAAATGTTATAGAACCTTAACCCTAGCCCTTTAGAAATATAATGCAAGAGCACTGAGATTTTAGGGCTGACTCTTTTTCTCTCTCTTATTCTAATACAGCAGATGTGGATGGAGCGTTAAGTTTTCCCCATACTCCTGTTCACCACTCGCCACCCTTTCCTTGTTCGCAACCATTCAAACATGAGGATGCTTTGTCACAGTCCACCATGGGTAAGTACACCTGACACACCCACGGACACACACATTGCAACAGATTGCAACAGAATGAGACATTACATACATTTTAGAGCCACCACTATTATATATTTTACTACACTATATTTGACAAGAGGGGGCATGGTGGGGTAGAGGTTAGCACGTTTGCCTCGCTCCTCCAAGTCTGGGGGTTCGAATCCTGCTGTGTGCTCTGGTTTCCTCCCCCAGTCCAGAGAGGCTCATTGGCACTTCCAAATTGTCTATAGTGTGTGAGTAGGTGTGTGAGTGTGTGTGCTCCCTGCAATGGTTTGGCACTCCATACAGGGTGTCCCCCACCTTCCCTGGGATAGGCTCCAGGCTCCCCCGCAACCCTGTGTAAGATAAGCAGTATGGAAAATGGATGGATATTTGAAAAAAATATACAGGAATTAAAGAAACTTTGGGGAAAAAATATGCTCCAAGTCATTGTGAGGTTAAAATTCAAAAGGAATTTTAATGTCAATGCGGTAAATCTTGTAAGTGTTTCCTGGTAGAGGGTGTATGTATAGTGTGTAGAAGCTTTGTTCACTTTTTTACAGTATATATTATGACTGCAGTTGTGAAAAGTGGCATCAATCAATTGCAACAGTGAAAATAACTATGCATTACATCCCTCTGCTCCAAAAACTGTTCCAAGTGGCTTTTAATAAAGGAATAAAACATGACGGTGTGCGCTTATAGGAAAAATATCAACACTGGCGTTGGTGTGATGCAGCCTGATGCAAATCCACCCCAAATGTGATTATTTTCTTATAACAGCATGTCCTGAAGTATTTTATTCCTCTTATATCACAGCAGTTTGTATTATTATTATAGTTAATAAAAAATGTAAACAAATTTTTATTATAATTATTACAAACATGACTTTTTTTTAAATAAAAAAAGATGCTTTGTACTTTTTATCTGTTTATTATCACTGATGTTATAGCAGCTATGAAGAGTTGTTCCACGTTCTCTTGTAGGTAAAAATGTGTGTTACTGTGAATACTGCAAAACGCAAAGGCCTGCGTTCTTAAACATTGCCATGGTGGAAACTTCAAGGAACAGCTTTAACTCTACCTTCTATAAAGCACTGAAACTGGCGACTCCTTCCATGAATGTTAATTAAACATCTATTTGTTTTTTTTATTATTAAACACCAACACTTTTCTGAAATCCATTTATTATAGTCTATTAATACATTTACTGTAAGTTTATGCAAGTCCCTCTGACGGCGCTGTTACTATAGAAACAAGGAAGTATCAGAACAAATGCATCAATGTATACGTATGATTTGAATTAAAACTTGAAATATTGTCAGAGCTGCAGTTCTAGAAAATTAAAACCTTCTGACCAATCAGAATCGAGAATTCAAAGCGCTGTAGTATAGTATGTCTTGTCTGGTAGGCTTCAAATCCTACAAGTGTTCTGATATATTTTCTTTCATATGGCAGTTACTTTCGTTCAAAGTAACTTACAAATGAGGGTGAATACAGTCCAATTATAGAGCCAAGCAGTTGAGGATTAAGAGTCAGACAGTGCTAATCATTAGCAAAGAAATTTAACAACAAGGTAGCAAATTCAATTCGCTCTAATAGGTATCACCTTTCAGTGTAAACACGTAAACAGTCCTCCTCCTCCTCAGTCGAGAAGCTGGACCAGACTGTGGTAATGGTTAGAAGAATGTATAATATTGCCAGGGGACCCATTTTTACCCCCTCAGTGCTGGTAAATTTAAAGGACCTAATCCTCTTTTAGTTCTTAGTGCTTGATACAGAAATCCATGTGAGTGCTTTATGGGCTTGGAGAACACAGGGACTGTTTGGATAACTGGAGTGAGGAAAAGGCCACACTTCAATATCTACTCCCTGAAGGACAATCTGTTAGTCCTCCTGTAAAGCTTAAACAGGAAAATAGGAGTAGGGGATCATGGAAGCATGAGAGCTTTTTTTTAGTATGAACATGGTCATAGTCAGAAAATTGAATTAAATTAAAATTGAATTAAACTTTTTTTTTCCATGTTTACTAAATTTATTCGAGACAAACTTTGGATGTTTGATTCTTTAGTATTCAACCGAGGAGCTAACATGCAATGGAGGCCAGTCTCACTCGAAATCTTGGTTAGTAATTTGAATGCTTCAGACAATGTTGTTAGAACCAAACCATTTAAGTTAAATGTGGAATTATATTATGATATGCATTACTTCCATCTCCATCCAGTAGAATCCCGGCTTCAAAACCTGGAATGAAAGAGGAATAAATATACTGTATCGATAAATGTCAGAAGGATACTAATTGCTCTAAAAGAAGTTATTCTAGTTGTCTAAGATGGCTTCCCCTTGTTATTTTCAATTAGACAGTTAAGTTTGTGGTTAACAGTAAGTCATATTGTGTCCTAAATTACATCAGCAGGCGAAAGATGGTTAGGTTGATTTGGGGGAAAATATCACTGTTCCCATAACAACTCAATTGTATGTTCACAAACATTTAAAAAGGAATGAAGAAAATACAATGAAAATAATAAATGACACTGATATTCTTTATACTACAGAGACGAATGGTATATATAAAAGTCTTTTCACACCAAATTTCATTCCTTTCTTTTTCATAGATGAGCAGCAGTACCTGACCCCGCCCCCTGTCTATGGTTGCCACGCCCCCAGCGACAGCCAGGCTCTTCTTTTACGAAACGGCTACAACAGGTACAGCAGATGTCTTTTTTCCTCTTACTTACTGGGATTCGTATTTAAAGGAATAAAATTGCTTTAACTAATCTGACATCATTTTCTGTGCTGATGCCAGATTCTTCCACTGTGTCACTCAGAAATCCACAGTAAGCCTGCAGGGAGACATGCTGTCTGTGTAAAAGTTAAGAGCTGCACAGCAGCCCTTGGCAGGCCAAAATACACTCAGTGTGATCTACAGTCCGTTTCCTCTGAATTCCTCTTCCCTGCCTGGCCATCCCCAGAGAGAAAAGTACTGGGGTAAATCAGAGGTCGAGGACAGGAGAGGAGGCCTTGAACAGGAAATTATGGGGATATGATGAGTGTAGGGGACATGGCACAAGAACAGGAGAGGACTAATTGGTATGGTCGGACAATAAATTGGAGGATAGACTGGAAAACTGCAATAAAGTACAGTGTCTTCAATGAGTCTTCAATGGAATTAATTGGGATTATATGTAAACAAACAGCATTTTTGGACAAAATTCAGGGGAAAAAGTATCAATCAGGGTTTGGTTATAAAAAAATATCCCAAACTTTGAACATCCACCATTTAGTCTTATATTAAAAATATTATCTATATTAAATCCCAATTAAGTCCATTTCAGTTCCAGGTTGTAACACTACAAAATGTGTCACAGTTCAAGGGGGTGAATACTTATGCAAAATGCTGAGATAATTTACCACTAGAAGCTCAGAGATGAGGGTGCATTCTTGGAATAGTGTTCTCATGTTGTTTGGAGAAAAGGGAGATCGTGGAGAACCCAAAATATCAGAACTAGTGTTGATAAGACTCAATGACACCTCCTTGCCTTCCTGTAGCACTGCTGCGCGTTCAGCCAATTCCCCCAAAGCCCTTAGCTATGATAAAACCCACGATCCAAAAGAGCTAAAACAGAGCGTTCAACTCTTACTCAACCCTAAAGTATGCAAAAGCAGAAAATATCAACTCAGTACTATAGAAATACAGTTATCACTAACATCAGAAACATCACTAATATGACTGTTCCTGCTGGGAAGAGCATTTCTAGTATTTAACAAGGCCAGTGGTTAATAATACAGCAGTTTAAAAATACTAAGTCAAGGGTTTCTAAAACAAACAGCTCCACAGATAAGGGTGTAAAAATTTCGATGACACTCGGTGTTTGTGGTTCGCTCTTCATTTTTCGTTTGTTTGTAGTGGATAAACCTAAGCTGATTGATGAGACTACGATGGCTATTTAGAGTGAACTTGAACAAAGCCCTGAACCTTCAACTACCCAGCTGTAAGCTTGGATTGTATCCTCCTTTTCTTCTAAGTCTACTTGCATAAAAGCATAGCCATTGGTAGCTCAGTGGTTTAAGATGTTAGACTACTGGCCATGAGTTCAAATCCCAACACTGCCACTGCTGGGCCCTTGAGCAAGGCCCTTAACCCTCAACTGCTCAGTAGTATAAATGAGATAATTGTAAGTCGCTCTGGACAGGGGTGTCTGCCAAATGCCGTAAATGTAAATGTAATGTAACCACCTGTAGAATATGCTGCTCATATCCCATGCTTGGATTAGATTCTGCCACATTGGGGGTAAAAAAAAGCATCTTCCAAACATTGAATTGGTGGAGTTTGTCTTGGTTTATGGTTAAAGTGAAACATTACAGCCGTCCCCTCACACTCTATAACTCTAACTACACTCACAAATTTGTTAGCTACTTGAGCACAGACTAAGCGCTTCATGCTGGTTAATTCAGCTTCTTTCCCTCTCAACGCCTCCCTGCTGTCAGCACTTTCATGATGTTACATGATTACAACACAGTACCAGGCACGCTGACTCTCCAGACCTCTGCAGTTCTGCTGTCATTGATCAGATATGAGAGTGAGAGCACCTCACTGCTCCTGAGGATGCTAATCTGGTGTGTAAGCTTCCGTGCTTTTCTTGTAAAATCAGAACCAGAAACTGTTTATTCACTGCATGTACAGGGTAGAAAATTCAACATATAGGACATACAACATAGTAGACACCTATCAAATGTGACTATAAAACAAAATGCTAATTATTTGGGTGACTCGGGATCCTTTTGCTAGCATACAGTGTTCAAAGAGAACTGTGAAATTAGGTCAAAATTGTTACTGCTGCCATTAAGCTAAGCCTTGTTACTGAAATGAATATGTTTTTATAAGATAAGATAAGATAATACTTTATTAATCCCCAGATGGAGAAATTAGGGATTTATACATTCATCTTAAATCAATCCTTAAAAAACCAATCTAATGAAATGTGTTTAAAAAAAAAAAAAAAAAAAAAAAAAGCAAACATCAGTAGCTTAGTATTAGTATGCATTAGCTTTTGTTCTTGATTACAGTTTAGGTGCAAAACGTAACAAGATTCTAGCTTGTTATCAGTCAGAGCATTTGGTTTTCAGTAGAAAGTTGGTTATAATTTATATTTAAGATTCTACAGTGAGTTACATGGTGATCTATTTAAGTTAGCAGGCTCTTCAGTAGCGAACTAGAGGCCAACAGATTTCCTGCAAGGCCTCCTGTGTGGCTTTACTCCTGGTTTAATCTTTTAATACTACTCAAGATTGGATTGGATAAACTTTACTTAAAGTTGCTGGATTAAAGTGACTTTCCAGTTAATGGATGCAAATATTAAACATTACCAGTAGCAGACACACTCACTCCTTTTGTTTTTACCGCTAGTTTTCCTACCCCTAACCACACACACACACACACACACACACACACACACACACACACATCCCTTTCAGTGTTACTAAGCAAAGCCTTAATACAGTACAAGAAGTGTGCAGTGTGTCTCATGAGAAAGACAAAGAATAAAAAAAAAAAAAAAAAGTATATTTATTAAGTGACTTATACCACAGCGCTGTTGAATTATTGAATCTGATTGGTCCGAAGGTGTTGATTAATTTTCTCGAATAGCAGCTCTGTAGTTCAAACAACAGTTTTATATTAATGCGCTCGTTCTAATATGCTATTGTTTCTATAGTAACAACACACTCACAGCGAATTGTATGGTGGACGCTTTACATAATCTAAGGGTAACTATAAACGGATGTAAAAAATAAAAAAACAAACAAACCCTGTTGTTATTTAAAAAAAAGAAAGTATAATCATTGATATGCCGAAGCTTTCTGTAAAGAGACTTTTATTTAACATTTATGGAGTTTCAGTTGTTAGCACTTTGTAAAGGTCAGTACGTTTTTCACCTGTCTTTCACCTTTTTTTGTGTAGAGAAGGAACGAACGCTTATAACTGCTATAATGTAAGTGGTAACAGGAAGGATCTTGTCTCATGGACATTAAATGTAAATATAAATGGATAAAAAATATGACATGTTATTGATTAATTCATTAAAAATTTTAATCACATTGCTGTGGCATAGGGGGAATAAAACACTTCGGGTCATGTTGTTATAGGAAAATAATCAACTTTGCGGTGGTAATGGCCCATCATGTCACCATTGTTGATAACTATCATATAACAGCATGATGTGTCATAGTTTATTCTTTACTTCAAAGTGAGTCAGATTCTGGTTAAAGTTTAAGGCGCAGGAATGGAAGGTTAAGGGTCTTTATGACTTAAGGGAGTTCATGACTTGACAGTCCTAGGGTTTGAACTCCCAACCTTTCAATCACCTTCCAGTCTTTCTCTTTGTTTTTACACTGTGGTTTTATTTGTTCTCTGGCAGTGATAATCTGTACCAAATGACAGAATGTGTGACCTGGAACCCAGTCAACAGTCTGGCCTCCACCATCAAGAGGTACGACATTTCTCAGATCACGTTGTACTATTGTTAATAGTGTTTTTTTTCTCTCGCTTTTTTTTTTTTTTTTTTTTTTTTTTTTTAAATTCCACCACATCTTTCCTTTTGAACTGTAATTCAGAGGCATTGTTTATACCGGCAGTGGAGAAGTGAGTATAAAAGGGGGATCTTCAATCCCTCTGACCTGGACTGAGATGAGTCATTCTGGCAACAGATAGCCTCTACTCTGGGTTATCATCAAAGAGCTGTACTCAGTTTCATATCAGCGCACAGCTGCAGAGATTCACGTAGTGCTGAAAAGAGCACCTGCAAAATCAACAGGCCAAATTAGAAGAAAGTCTAGTAAGCTGATGTGATTCAGTTGAGTTTGATATGAATACAGTTATGACCTGCTGGCTCAGCCTTAGTCATTCATATCAAGTTTCATATGAGTTAGCTTATGCTAGGGATGCACTCACAAAAAAGGTGCTGAACTCATGTTTTAAGAAACACAAACACTTGCCATTGAGGTGGGACTCTCAAGGGTATATTATTTGTAGATTTATCTAGAGGTGGATTGTAGATGGACATCATTTAATAAAGAATAAAACATAACAGGGCATGCTTTTATAGGAAAACAAGCAACGACGACCCCGAAGTTGATTATTTTTCATTAACAGTATTGAAAAGTATTTAATTCCTCTTATACCATGGCAATTTTCCAACATTAAGTAAAAAGCATGTGATACTTTTTATCCCTTTATAGTTACATGTAATGTTGTGGAACATCCATAAAACAAGTCACTTATAACTGCTACAGTAATAGTTTGAGTCATTCGCTCACCAGCCCCTCTTTTTTTCTCTCTCTCTTAAAGTTAACAACACTAAAAGAAATTCAACTTGTCATGTTAGAAACCCAAAAGCACAAAGTCCTCCTTTCTGGAGACTTTCCTGTGGTGAAAAACTTGTTACAAATAGCTGAGTGGAAACTCCTTCCAAAAATGTCTCGTCAGAGAATACGTCCATATCATTAGTTACATTAGTTTTTAAATGTTTGTGTGAGGTTTCTGTGTAAGTACATCAGATCAGAATGAGTGCACTGATGCTGTAGGAGCCATGCAGTTATTTTGCATTTTTCTCGAGACTGAGTCCAACACCATATTTTCGTGATCTTGGTCTTGTCATGGACTCAGGAGCATTTGGACTCGGTCTTGACAAGGACTCTAGCAAGTGTGGAATTGGACTTATTCCCAAGACCAGTTGAGTCCCTTAAAAAAAAGCCCACTAATTATCATCATCATTATTATTATTACCTTATATTCACACAAAATATTTCACCAAATTGATGACTTGATTGACATCCAGTATTAACCAATGATTATTTTCTTTTGCGCATGACATGAAACTGCATGTGGTCAGGATTCGGGAGGTTGTATGGAGTGCTCTTCTGGTCTCGGTCTTGACTTGGACTCAATCTGTTCAGGCCTCGGCCTGGACTCAGACTCGGATGAGCTGGTCTCGATTTCAACATTAAAATCCATAAAATGTAGTCATTTTGTGTTAGCAAAAGTAGATTCGCAACATTTCTTCCTAACTCCTAAAAGAAACACAAATTCAACGAGCAGCACTAAGAAGTCTGGAAGTGTGCTCCCTCCCTTCCTGAGAGCACAAGGCCATTCTGTTTGCATTCTTTTTAGCCTGCTGTAGTGGGAGACACTTCCTGTGAGAGGTTTCAGTTATAGAACGCTGACCTTGACCATGGACTCGGAAAAGACACAAAAGAAAGACAGACAGGGGGAAACCTAGATAGTGTGTCTGGTTAAGTATGTGTGTAATATGTATGTGTACAATAAGATGTGGGTCAGAACACAGAGAGTGAAGAAAGTCTGGCCAGGCTTTGTTTCTCACTGTCCAGTGTCCCAGATTAAAAGGGTATGTGATTTAGAGTGTGTTTTAGAGGAGCAGCCATCCTGCTTAACATCTAGAAAAACTTCACAGAATGAAATCAATGCTTAACTTGCACTGGTGAAAGGGAGGTGGAGACAGAAGGGGGTCATGCTTTTGCTCAGTCAACCAGTTCAGAGAAGATAAAGCATCTTGACGCGGGTGTGGTGGAATGCAGTGTGATAGGCGAGGGTGGGTTTGGGGTGTGACTATTAGAGTGTGTTGCAAGGCAGAATATTTATGCTCATCCAGATAATCACAACGGCCCCACCCCCTCTCTTTGCCATGAGCAGTGAGGTGTTTGCCGGTGCAGAAAGATGGATAGATAGTCTAAGGGATGACTGGCTTCGAGTTAGCTGATAGCATAGTCTAAGATGTTAACCTAACAGGACAAAGAAGGCTTCATGTAGCCTTAGCAGTTCATCAGGTGCTACCCACACATCCTGACCCTGAACTTTATCAGTGCTGTGAACATTCATAAACTCAGTGTTTTTCATACCACACACACCAACCAGTGTTTTCTGGAGGCAAGAAGATAATTTAGTACATCAGTTCAGTAATTAATCAGGAAGAATTCTTTCTTTGCTTTTCATAATTTCCATGTCAATAGATGAAACATGCTAATAAGGATATTTCACATATGTACTTACAGGTACTTATTTAAACTGCTATGCTTTTTTTTTTGTAACTGTGCAACTAAAACTGAGAAAATATTTGACTGAGAAAACTAGAAGTATGTTTAAAATAAAACCATTGGAATATTAGAACCGTCCACTTTATTAGGAACACCAATCATGTGGCAATAAATTCATGCAGATACAGGTCAAGAGCTTCAGTTAATGACTTTGCTTGTAAATGACTCAGATGGGCTGGTTTGAGTATTTCTGAAACTGCTGATGATCTGGGAATTTCACACACAACAGTCTCTAGAGTTTACACAAAATAGTGCGAGTAAGTGACAGTTACGTGGGTGGAAACAGCTTGCTGATAAGAGAGGTCAGAGGAAAATGGCCAGATTGGTTTGAGCTTCCAGGAAGGATATAGCAACTCATATAATCACTCTTTACACCAGTGGTGAGCAGAAAAGCATCTCAGTGTGCACAAAACGTCAAGCTGTCCAGTTTGGGTGAGTCTGTG
The DNA here is from genome assembly GCA_024331685.1 of Stegophilus panzeri. Lineage (NCBI taxonomy): Eukaryota > Metazoa > Chordata > Actinopteri > Siluriformes > Trichomycteridae > Stegophilus > Stegophilus panzeri. The sequence goes on along the minus strand of JANDJT010000179.1, from coordinate 7,574,482 downwards.
CCCATTATAGCCTCAGATTCTTGTTCTTGGCTGACAGGAGTGGAACCTGATGTGGTCTTCTGCTATTATCCACCTTAAAGTTTGATGTGCTGTGCATTCTGAGATGCTTTTCTGCTCACCACGGTTGTAAAGATTGCTTATTTGAGTTACTATAGACTTCCTATCAGCTCAAACCAGTCTGGTCATTCTCCTCTGATCTCTCTTCGTCAACAAGGTGTTTTAACCTGCAGACCCTCTGCATGCAGGATGTTTTTTCCCCTTGCACCATTCTGTGTAAACTCTAGAGACTGTTGTGTGTGAAAATCCCAGGAGATCAGCAATTTCTGAAATACACAAACCAGCCAATCTGGTACCAATAACCATGTTATGGTTAAAGTCACAAATATCACACTTTTTCTTCATTCTGATGTTTGACGTGAACATTACTGGAAGCTCTTGACCTGTATCTGCATGATTTTATGCATTGTGCTGCTGCCACATGATTGGCTGATTAGATAACTGCATAAATGTGCAGGTGTTCCTAATAAAGCCGATGGTAAATGTATTATGACTAAACTAATACCAATTTTGGCTCAAAGCAAACTTTGTTTCATACGTAAGCAAACTTTGTGGATACGTTCAAACTTTGTTTATTTAATTACTTTTCCAGAAGAAAAAAAAAGAAAGAACAATATTCCTACCGAGCTGAAGTGAAGTACCGATTTTGTACTTATTAGGGTACATAACCTATTGCAATGCATTGTGGAATTGCATCAGTGAATTGGATATTCTCTGCTATGCCTTTGGACATATCTAAATACATACCATATCCACTATATTATTATACTGTATGTGTGGCAGTCTGGGAAAAGTAGACTTTTAGACCATAGAATACATCTGTGCTTCTGTGCTGGCTGTGACTGTAATAACACACTGTTCTGGGGTTTTTAGAAAGGAGTTTATTCATGATGAGTAAACCTGCACCCTTCTGTGTGTTCTCTGCTGATATGTTGCAGTCCAAGTACAGGGTTTGAGAGCGAGCCAACGGCAGCTGTTGCTCCTGTGATGTACAGCGCTCAGTACCACATACACACACACGGCATGTTCCGAGGAATTCAGGTGGGTGCACATACATACACAGAGTCACCATTAAATACGTTCCCTCCGACCCAGTACTGACCCCCTAACCCCCCCTAAAAAAGGGGGGGGGATCCAGGCAGCCAGCTGTATTAGAGATTGTGAGGCCAAGGCCAGGTCGATGTAGATGTTTGATTAGTCAGGCCTGACCTGTGATGTGTCGCCATCTGGATCAGTGCCTCAGAGAAAAGCAGTGGAGGTGTCGAGAATCAGTACTGTAGATCAGCTTTCTCTGGCTCCATTACCTTGCTTAAACATTTTTCGGTAACACTTTACAATACCAAAAGTGTTAATACCTAATATCTGAAATAATACTTTCTTAAATATGAACTAATGATGAGTTAATAATGAGTGGCAGTGGTGGCTTGGCGGTTAAGGCTCTGGGTTACTGATCGGAAGGTCGGGGGTTCAAGCCCCAGCACTGCCAAGCTGCCACTGTTAGGCCCTTGAACAAGGCCCTTAACCCTCTCTGCTCCAGGGGTGCTGTATCATGGCTGACCCTGCACTCTGACCCCAGCTTCCTGACATGCTGGGGTATGTGAAGAAAAGAATTTCACTGTGCTTTAATGTATATGTGACCAATAAAGACTCATTTAAGGCATGTACTAATCACAAACTAATGAAGAGCGATTTTAGGAATTAATATGTGAATAAGGACCATCTTAAAGTAAATAGTGTTACTTAATTAACTAATGCTTGTTTGTTAATGTAATAATTAACACGTTGGGGTAATCAAACACGTTGGGGTAAATCAAACATGCTCTGTAAGAAAGAATATGAATAAAATATGCATAGTTTCAAATTACTTATACAGGTTGCCATATGCAGCTACGTACACAAACATCACTGGATGGCGTTGAAATGAAATGATCGGTGTTTATTATTAGTGTGTCTTTCTACATTCGAAAAGGAGGACCAACATAAATGATGAAAGCAATCCAGCGCCATCCAATGATGTTTGTGTACGCAAATGATATAAACAATTAGAAATGATGCACGCTTAATTCATAATCTTTCTTACAGAGCATGTTTGATTTCGTTCACCCCTACGGATTTTTAAACCTTCTCGTCACTTTGTGTATCTTTTAAAAGCTAAAACACTTCAGCCTGTTCACACACAAACTGTCTCTGATGCGTTTTTTTTTTTTTTTTTAGCTGCCTAACAGGTACCATCCAATATATTTCAAGACAAAGATTTGTTTCAGGCAAAATGTGACCCCGTCCACACCATCCTTTCACTTTTTTTAAGCCATACACCCCATAGAAGGCCATTCAAATCACAGACACACCTTTTAAAGGTAGTCAATATTTTTCATTTCTTACTAGTACCAATAATGTGGAAAATTATGTAGAAACAACAACAACAAAAAAAGTTTAATCCACTGTCTCAGAACAACGTAGCTGAAAAAAACAACAACCCCAAAACCTCTCTTACAACAGAGCTGAATCGGATAAGGTGGATCAGACATTTACACCGAAGTGTCATGTGTGAACTCTGATCATTTTGAGGAGCACTTGAGTAATTTCTTGTTTTTATCAGCAAGACTAAACAGCAGTAATTTGAAGCTTTGACCGCTAATGAAGGATATTTGTTACACACACCGAGTTGCCAGTTTGTTAGTTAGATGTATATCTTTGTGTGTTTACATTACATACTGTTTTTAACCCAAGGCCTGTCTCTCCCTCCTCCAGGACGTGAGACGAGTACCGGGCATCACCCCCTCCATCGTGAGGTCGGCCCAGCCCAGTGAGAAACGCCCGTTCATGTGCTCGTACCCTGGCTGCAGCAAGAGATACTTCAAACTCTCACACCTGCAGATGCACGGAAGGAAACACACAGGTAAGAGCCAGTCACGTTCATTGTTTGAGTGGTGTACACACTCTTCTGAGTGCTGATGCTTTACCTGATGCTTTGGGGGTGCCATGATGCATAACCACAACATAAACATCTAGATAACTAGATGAATCGCTCATGTTCTAAAATACCGTATTAAATACAATGACCATATGAAGCGTATGCATGGATAATAATACCATAATGCACCATTGTAGCACTGAGAAAAACATATCCAGTTATAACTGATCACAACAACTCTGGCAATACAGAGCATAATGTCACAAGGAATAAAACACAATGGGGCATGCTGTTATAGGAAAATAATCAACAGTGAGATGATGTAGATTGCCCACCATACAAGTCCCTGTACATCAGTTTAAACCTGTGATTCAAATTACAGCAGGAACTATAGTCAGAGCTGCTATTATAAAAGATTAATCAACACCTTCTGACCAATCAGATTAAAAAATATTCAACACTGACTTAAATGACGGCAAATCACACTCAATAAATGCAAAGCACTGATTCCAGTATATGCCTATTATGTAAAATACAACCAAATGCTTTATAGGATGTAGCACAAGTGACTAAACTCTCTAACTGAAATGATTACACAATTCCAGTAATATCAATCCTCAAAAGAAACAACTTGAACATTCTCATGCGCGGTGATTCATTTTTCAACGTTTATCCAAACAATTTCTCGTTCCAACACAAATCCATAAAAGAAGCTGGCAAAACTAAAAATATAGTCGTCAACACACACACACACACACACACACACACAGGAACCAGAACTGCTGTTGTAACCATGGTGACATCACTGAACTGTCTCTCACCCAATTATTTAGAGCCACTCCCAGTGCATGTGTGTGTGTGTGTGTAAATAGTAGCACTAAGAATTAATCACAAGATGTTAACTCCTACTTATGGAGAAAGTGTATTAAAGCCCTGCTTTTGAATGTGTAGATTACTCAGAAAAATACTGATGGCTTAATAACTATCTGACTCACATCTTCTCTCAATTAATCATGGCTAGATAGCTGGATATACACATTATGTCCATACATTACAATCTTTTCACTATCTAGCCGGAAATTTCTAATGGCAGCTAGCTAGCTTTGTTTGGGTATGGTCTAATGTTAACTAAATAACTTTCCCTGGTATGTTTTCTAGCTAATGCCAGCTATCTAGCTTAGTTTTGTTTGGGTATTTGTTTGTCTAACATTAGCTAACTTTCTTGGGTACGATCTCTTCCTAATGGCAGCTAGCAAGCTTTGTTATAGTATAATGTTTAATGTTAACTAGTAAAATTTCTTGAGCACATTCTCTAGCTAATGATTTTTGGATAGTTTTGTTTGGGTATTCTAATGTTACTAACTGAATACCAGCTAGCTAGCTTTGTTTGGGTATGTTGTCTAATGTTAGCTAGCTAACATTCTTGAGCACATTCTTTAGTTAATGCCAGTTAGCCACCTTTGTTTAGCGTTTAGCTATATTGTCTGATGTTAACTAGAACCATTTCGTGGATACGTTCTCTAGCTGATAGCAGCAATCCCGCGTTATTTTAGTATATTGTCTAATGTTGATTAGACTATTTTGGGTACACATCCAAGCTAATGCCAATTAACTAGCTTTGTTTTTTGTATAATGTCTAATGTTAGCTTGCTAACTTTCTTTGGTGTGCTTCGTAGCAAATGCCAGCTTGATTTTGATTGATCATTTCCGTTACAATGTGTAACATTTACGGCTAGCTAGCTAAGCCTGATGTGGGATGTTTGTGGTGTCTATTTAATTTAATGCAATGTTTAAAAAAAGAAAAAAAAAAAATCCTACAGGTTCAACTTCAGTGCTGCCCCCATGTGGAAGCTATGTGCCAAACCCAGAGGCAGTCTGAATATTTTGTGTAGTAAGGACATCTATAATTAATTGTGTGTTCAGGAGAGAAACCATACCAGTGCGACTATACAGACTGTGGCCGCAGATTCTCCAGATCAGACCAGCTGAAGAGACACCAGCGCAGACACACAGGTCAGACGCCGGCCCTCTCTCTCTATGTATAATTTTTTTCCTTTAATCCTACATACGTCACCTTTTTCCTCCAGATCTTCAGTGTTATATTATACAATGCCAATAACCTATATAGATATTTGCGTACATGCATTTGCTGTTCCCTTCACAATTTGTTCCCTATTCTTATCAGAAACTGTAAATTATGATCTTTTGAAAACAAGATCTTCAAAACAGGTTTTGGATTTACAACAATAAATATTACAAAAAAGTATTACAAAAATGTTTTTTTAACCCATCATTTCAGATTCAATTTGGGGCTAAAATGAATGAAATATCTTAACTGATCCAGATGTATATTAGCAATTACTGGGTAGCTATTCGCAAGAAGGGTAGATTAAAGATTACCGTTAAGTGCCTGATCTAATACTATGGATCACTACGTGCTTTTTTAAAAACAGCAAGAAGGTGACGGAAAAACATGGCTGTAAAAATCTACAGGATTTTCCAGGTGCTGCAATCGAAGAATATTTTTTTATGAGTCAAAATGTATTACTGCTCATGTTGATCCCATTTTTGTTGTATCTTTTATGAAAACCAATACTATAGTTTCCAGAATACACATGTTAACCAGAGAATAGTCTGTCAAATAGCCGGCGTCTAGACTGACCATGTTCATGCTGAAATGTACAGCAGTGGGCTTTCTTCTTCTTCTTCTATATTTGGATTCATGAATATTTACAATGATCTATTTTTATATTATATTTATATAATATTTGGATTCAATTTCCAGACATTGCGTGGTGAAACAAATAGAAACAATTAAAACTGAATGAACATTTTATTCTCTTTCTTCTTATTATTTTAATTGATGAAAAATGAATTAATTTCCTGATTTAGTTGTGTGTCAAGAAAAACAAATCTAAAAAATTAAAAACAAATAAAAAGCCGTTTCCGTATTTTTATTTTGAAAACGAAAAACAAATGAACACAACGTACACAAACCACATAAGCGGTCACAGTTTTCATTTCCATCGCTGTATTTGGAAATGTATTAATTACCTATAAAATCAAAGACACTTAATAAAAGATATAATACATGATGTCATTATTAACATGGCAGGCAAGCACATTCTAAATAGTGATCAGAACTGACATCTTGCTCTATCTTGCTCCCTCAAGGTCTCCATATTCTTATTTTTCTGCTCTTTAGGAGTAAAACCCTTTCAGTGCGAGACATGTCAGAGGAAATTCTCACGCTCGGACCACCTCAAGACTCACACGCGGACTCATACAGGTAAAACAAGTGCGTAATCCCCTTTTTGTCTTCATACTTTTCCAGTTTGAGTTCAGATTCCTTAGCGACAAGTCTTACGTAGCTTAGCACTAATTTACAAACTGCTTTTGATTATCCTCACTGTCCTGTCTCAGGTGAGAAGCCGTTTACCTGTCGCTGGCCGAGCTGTCAGAAGAAGTTTGCTCGTTCAGACGAGCTCGTCAGACATCATAGCATGCACGAGAGGAATGTCACCAAACTGCAGTCGGCTCTCTGAACTTCCCAAAATCTTACACACAATCAATCATTAACTAACTCATGGTGATTATTAAAACAGACATGCTGTACAGCTTGATGACGGCAGTGCTCAGGACTGAACAGCCAATTATTAACCTCATTAAACTGCTTTGGAATATACAAGTCCAGAAATAAAGAAAAAAAAATAAAAATAAAAATCTATAACGATAAACAAAAGGCTTTAAATGCCTGAGTAAAGTCTTATAAGGAACATTTTAGATCATCTCATGTTGTAAATAACTCGTGATTGCTTAGACTCAATATCGAAAATGGATAGGCTGGTTCGCTTAAAATCATGATTATTTCTGATTTTACGTACATGCTTTCATTTTTATAAAAAGAAAATGCACTGTTATATTTCTTTGTACATACTTGATGTTAATCTTTGACAGACTTTTAATATCCATATTTTGTATTAAAAAGCTTCTAATACAAACACTGAAATTTCTTTCTGCACATTTATGTTGCTGATGCTTCAGGGATTGGGGCACGTGACCATGTCAGCAGATTCGACTGGAAAAATGGACATATTTGCTAGGACTTGATTAAACAATTTTTGAAGGAGTGTATTTATTTATATCATATACAGTGTACTGTATAGTTCGAGGCTTCTCGGAATAGAACTGGCGATTACATGCAGGTATTCATCCTAATTTTTGTCTGCTCCCAGTTCCTTGACATGAAGGTTGAGGACTAGAGGTGAGAACCTTAACTATGATGCCTGAACCATTTGCTTATTTATCTTCCTGGTGTGGAAGCAGTACTGGATCCATCCATCCATCTTTCACGCAGCTTATCCTACCCCCTACAGCACAGTCTTTGGACTTGGGGAGGTAACCAGAGTACCAAGAGGAAACCCCCAAAGCATGGGGAGAACAAGCAAACTCTGCACACACAGGGGAGGATCTGAAACCCCAACCCCAGAGGTGCGAGGCAAACGTGCCCCCCCCCCCCCAAAAAAAAAAAAACCCCAAGCAGTGTTAAATCCTGTTATTATTTATATTACACTTATAAACACACGTTCCATCGCCAGCCTCTTTTCTCTTTATTAAAAGTAAAATTACCAGACTGTGCTTGGCTTCGGATATACAGGACAATAGGGGTTTGCTTTATCATGTTTACTTTATTGTATTTTATATTATATATAACACACAATAAAATGAGAAAAGTAGGAAAAAAGTGAAATTTTTTATCTCATCCTGTCTCTCAACTAATCTTAGGTCCTGTAAGTCCTGACTTCAGGATGTTACTCAAGTACTAGAAGTTCCATTTCTGGAAAAGAGTTTGGGTGAGACAGACCTCTATTACTGGTTTGCAACAATCATATTTTGTCTGATCACCTACATTTGGAGTCAGTGGCTTTGTAGAGGCATCCTATAAAGATGCAAAAACACTGTTGGGAAAGTGAAGCAGGAAAGTAGACTGATCAAATTTAAGGCATTTATTAAAAAGTGTACAAAACAAAAATGCACAAAGCTATGCTAAAATGAACCGAAGCTAGCGAAACCCCACAGTCACCGATATCCGTTCTCTCTCAGTGGTCCATTTCAGATGAAAAAGTTCATACGGTGGAAATGCAATTCTGACTGTGGGTGAAAATACAAAGCATTCCTACTCACAGCAGTATGGAATGACTAAGTCCACTGCTGATGACAAAGTTAGTATACATGCTTAGATCAGGAAGACTTCAATATGCTGCCTTCAGAATACCAAATATACACGACAAGAACATGATCGCAAAAAGAGACAGGCTAGACTCTGCCTTCGTTATTGCATACTGTGATTGCTACACAAGTTTTCGGAAGTACGATTTGTTCTTAGGCTTTGAATAAAACGGACGGTGCATTGAGGAAGGAAAAAAAAAAAAAAAAAAAAAAAAAAAAAAAAAGAAGAATACACCAGCATTTTTCCTCTCAAAAAAGAGAAAGAACACATATACTTAAACATCAACACCAGTCATGTAATAGTCCTAAGCTTGACTGGGTTATTAACACCATGAATAATCAGATCAGCGTGTTCTAAAGTGCATAGATGTCCACAAACACTGACATGAGGGAGGAAGTCTTCACATTCTCCCCGAAGCAGCACCGAGCTCGGAGGGAATGCCAGATTCTTCAGTCACCAACAGAACAGTCAAGTCTCTCTCAGAAATGCTGTACATATCCCTGATTTGCCAGTTTGGTTCGTCCCTGTCCCCGGTATGTAAAATAAACTTGGGTTGAGTGTGCTGAAACACAGTTTCTCAACACACTCGCGTCATCATAGCATCATGTGGCAAGCTTCATTCGTCCTGAGCAAAGAAGAACAGAGAGATTCAGAAAATGTGTAAGAGAAACGTAATATAAACACAGTCCACTACTCAAACCCATGTTCCTCAAGTCGACCTAATAATCCAGCTGATTGCAGGAAAACAGAACCCCCCCTCAAAAAAAAACCAAAACAAAAAAAAAAAAAACAACGAGAACACAGTCACCAATTTATTGTATTTTCCATACCATAAGATGCATTTTTATTTTTGTTCCTATTCAAGTCTCGCAATTTACAGAGTGAAACAACATATACATATTAAAATTATTGCATTATGTTGCACAGCTCATATTTATTTTTCACATCTGTTTAAAATGAACAAAAATGGGGTTAGGAATAAGCTTTTCTTTTGTTTGCAAGCTTGTTACAAGTCACTGCGCAACTTCAAAATTGTGTGCCATGCGAGGATGCCGTAATGTGCACCTAGAAAACATTGATTTGTTAGGAGCAGGGAAGTGTACAGTAACACTGGGGTTTGGACGAGAACTAAAACAACTGGCACAAATACAAAGTGGAGATATTCGAGGAACTTCTGGCAAAAGTGCAAATGATAAAAGCACTTGTAGAATCCATCTTCATAGCATTACAAAAACAGGAAGTAACAGTGAATTGGCATAGAAAATTCTTAGTGAAGAATCAGACATGTACATAATATTAATAATAATAATAATAATAATAATAAAAATGAATTTCAGTGTACAAATTCCTCCAATTACTTTTTTTATTTATTATTTATCGTAAAATATGAGACCTTTTCTGTTTGTTTTTTTGTCATTAAAATGGTCATTTTCTGTACATTCTGGTTTGGTATATGACACTGCGCCCTAAAGCACACACTTACATTACATGCAAATGACATAAAGGAGAATAAACTTAATTACAAGTGTTATTAAATGTTGACCAGTGGGTTTATTCTTCAGTGGGTCTCACTTATGAATTCTGCGTATTAATCACCAAGAACCTTAAACCATTTGCTCATATTGTGACTTTGTTGTGACATTTTAGCCATTAATGGAATAAACATAAGTTAATGCAGATATTCATTATTTAGTTAACATTCAAACAATTACCAGCCAAGATATGTGTTAATTACACTGTTAGCTTAATTATCTGTGTGTGCATAAAGACTTAGAATACATGCCTGTAAAGATATACTGTACACTAATCCAGTGTTTCAGGCCAATATTTGAGTAATTCTAGCATCTTTAAGAAATACAAACTGAAGCGGAATCATGCGCTTTATGATAAAATTGTACGACTTGTATGACACCTGACCGTCACACCCATATGTGCCCATTCCAAAACCATGGGCATTAACATGGAGTTGTTCCCCCTTTGCTGTTATAATAACCTCCACTCATCTGGGAAAAGGCTTTCCACTAGATTATGGGTTGTGGCTGTGGTTGATTTGTGCTCATTATACCACAAGAGCATTAGGGAGGTTGGCTACTGAGGTCAAGTGAGGAGGCCTGGGGTGCAGCCAGCGTTCCAGTTCATCCCGAAGGTGTTCAGTGGGGGTGAGGTCAGGGCTCTGTGCAGGACACTTGAGTTCTTCCACTTCAGCCATGTCATACCATGACTTTATGGACCTTGCTTTGTGCACAGTGGCATTGTCATGCTGGAACTGGTTTAGGCCTCTCAGTTCCAATTCTTTGTGGCAACAGTTAGGGGAAGAACCACACATGGGTGTGATAGTCAGGTTTCCACAAACCTTTGGCCATCTAGTGTATGCAGGTAAAACGTCTGATGGGATTAAGTGTACATCAGCCTATGAGCTACAGTCAGTACTACATCTAGGTAAGTGTAACTGATCAAATTAGGTTACCTAATACCAAAAGTAGGTGTACCTAATAATCCTATTTTATATCTAAGCAGACCTTACACTTGGATGTGACATAGTATGGAAAATACGGTACTGAACTTTTCATTAGTCACCACCCATGAAAGAAACATGAGCATGACAGCTTGCTTTATTCATGGATTAGACTAAAGCAAGCACTCAACATTGGAAGGAGACAAAAAGTTATCTGCACTTCATCAATGGACAGCGCAGCCATACGAAAGCAGGTGTGAGTACACACACACACACACACACACACACACACACACACACACACACCCCACAGAAAACAGCAGGTACATTGACAGACAGGGAAATTAAATCACACACAACTACAAGGACATGTTAGGAAAAAAACCCCAAAAAACACCAGCACACTTTCTCTTTCACACACAACTTCCCTGGGTTAGGACACATTGTGTTAGATGGGCCAAAAGCGATCAGGTGACACGGATGCCATGCTGAGCTTTTCCATGCCGAGAGACTAATCGGATAAAACCCCACCTACCTGCCCACTGTCCCCAAGCAACGGACTGCCTCTGTCTACCTGTCTGTCTGCAAACCAACCAATCAGAGGAGACCAACCAATCACAATGCAGACGAGGTGACAAGGGACAGCAAATAGGAAAGACATAGACCCCATCATGGGGACGATTTGAACACAGTACGGTTACATTGTGAGTAAACAGAAATATGTTGAAAACATATCTAGAAAGTCACATGCAAGACAAATGATTCTTTACGTCCACTAAGTGCAAAAGCATTACAAGTACTGCTAACATTAATATCAGGGGTCTGATCTGCATCTGATCTAATAATAAAGGTGACAGGAGAAATTGGAACTGGTTCACGTTTTCAAGACTGAGGACTTTCTGCTTTGCGGTTTCTTGGTAAAATCACAAGTTACATATTTTGTATTATTAAATTCTAAGGAGGAAAAAAGAGAAGCTGCTGAGGGAATGCTTGTTTATTGCGGCTATAGTGCAAGTGATAAGAAATAACTTTCTCAGAGGTAACCTTAAACATAACTATAAATGAATAAAAAGCAGGACATCTGCTGTTGTGCAAGAGGAATAAAATAACCCAGGATGTGCTGAAAATAATCAAGTATAGTCATGTGTGATGTAACCTGATGCAAAAAAGTCATGATCCTATAACAGCACTCCCAGTCATGTTTTATTTCCTTACATAAACAAGTTTTTACTCGACATAACTTTTTATGGTTTTAAAATGACATGTTTATGGATGCTTTCATATTGTACACTCTGTTCTGTGGGAATTTATTGTTGTTGTTTTTTGTTTTTTACTTGGTTAAGAATTATGAAATCTTGTCTGAGAAATAGAGCTTGGCTTTGAGAAACTTCCTAGTATACATGGACTTCTAAATCTGTTCTGTCCCTATTCCTTAACGTTGTTCTGAAACAGATGGGGTGTGTGCATGTTTGTGTCTCCTCACCTGGAGCTTGCTGGCTCTGGGATCTTCTCCGTGTGCTGGCGATTCTGGAGATAGAGGAGAGAGAAGAGCCCACACTGCTCGCCCGGGAGATGGGTAAGAGCACGGGAGTTATTGGTGGAGAGTCCAACTGTGTTTGAGAGACAGAGAAAGACAGATGTGGACTATAATTTCCAAATGCACCTTGTTGGCTTAATAATTTCCTTAGATTTAAGCACTCAGAGCGCTTTACATTGTATGGGGGGGGTCAGGAAGATCTCAACCACAACTAGTGTTTAGGAACCACCTGGATGACGGCAGCCTTTCTTATGATTATCTGTATCCTACTAAGAAAGTTGCATGCTTGTACCTCCACGCTGTCGTGGGTAGGTGAGGAGGACGTCGAAGAGTTTTCGGCGTGTCTTCGTGAGGAGGAGGCCGTTCCGAGCTCAACTGTGCGAACACGTTGGGCAAACTTCAGAGAGCACACGGACTCAATGATATTGCTGTCTAGAGGAGACACCTGAGAAGGCAAATGAATTAAAACAAAGATTTACTGCAGCTTCGTACATGAGAATCAGGTTACTTGTTTTAGAAAAGCTTAAGCATTTTTTTACACATCTCTGCAGAGTATTACAGGCTACAGCAAAGACTTAAAGCACCTCAATCTAGCCTCACAATAGTCCTAGCTTGCTGTAGCCGTAAATTGTGTAATGAGGGATTTTTCCCTGAAACAATGGAATTAGGAGCCAGTTTCACTCTCTGCTTACTTAGTGCATCATTAGTTCTCATACAGTTTAGATCACTGGGCTTTAAACGACAGCCCAGAGCCATTTCCAAACTAAAAGAAGACCTGTCCTGCAATTAAGAAACTCTGACAATAAAATGTATGGTTTGAACACAATGTCCCTATCACACGTCCAATATATTCCTCTTCAAAATATTAATCGTGCAGTAGAGCATTAAATGTTACCAAACCTGGCAACTGCATTCATGATACAACCCTAGGGGTTTGTGATTTTAGATCTAGGTAGTTTCTAAGGAGATTTTGTTACACAGTCTGTGTTACTCTTCTGACAATTACAAAGAATGCAACTTGCTTGAAAGACCAGCAGGGGGAGCAAAAAAAATAAAATAAAAAAATAAATAAAAAAAATAAAAAAAATAAAAGCGCCCAGTTCAGACCAGCTCAGGCGAAGCCCAGGTCTGTGCAAATGTTTGTGTGTCATTAAATATTCTCTTTTTGCCGTTTTGCTAACATTAAATGGTCATGTGGTGCCTCCTTAGCAAACCTAAAGAATACTGTAAACGTATAGTTTAATGAATCTCGGATTTAATCTTGCAGATTGATGTTTTGATGGATTGCTCATGTTTAAATAATATTCATACAATTGTTTATAAACATGGAGGCTGTGGAACGATCAGTAAACAGAATAATACACCTTGTAAATGATATTACTGGAACTGGATATTACTGTAGATGAAAGCTTGTTGGTGGGTCGTTTCTCCTGGTTAGTTAAGTACAGTATGAGCTTGTGTTTCATTGTCTTGAAACGAGTACAGTATTTTCTACTTTATTCATAATTGATACATTTTCTTTTAGTTTTCTTTCCTCTTCATTGTTACATCCTGAAAACACAGCATAATAATAATAATAATAATAATAATAATAATAATAATAATAATAATAAATACTATTGATAATAAGCTGCTTCTTTCCTAGATTGCATCATGACGTTCTTCAATAATAATTATCAACTGATTAGGTATTACTGTTTAAAACAGACAGTTTTTGATAATAGATGGAGCTGCATGAAGAGTTAAGGCTTAGTCGACATTTTCGGTCATCACAAGCCCAGGTAATTATTAGTGTGTGAAACAATAACTGAAGCAGTGCACACACACCTGTACCAGCATGAGTGTCTTGCTGTCTCCGCTGAGCGAGTCCTGCAGCAGGTATGTGAGGCGCGAGTTTCTGAAGGGAACATGTGAGTGACGTGAACGCAGTGCGTTGATGACGTCACCCAGCGCCGAGAGCGACTTATTGATGCACTGAGCCTCACGCAAGCGGCTTCCCTCAGCGCCGGATTTAGAGATTCTCTCTGAACCAGCCAGATCCACCAGATTCAGCTTACCTACATGCACATGCATAAGAGAAGCACTGACATTATTAAATCCATTGGTAAACAGTTTATAAAAAGTGAAGCTGTTGTAAGCTCCCTGGACAAATATTTAGTCACATTCACTAATAGCAGTGTCTTATTGTACAATGTCAATAGGTTGTACAACTGGATCAGTGTAATTTAGAAAAAAGAGGATAGTCAATTGTTGGCCTTTTATGCTAACATTACATTGAGATATGATGACTTATGTTGCATAAGGCCAGTGATGGAACACTGGCACACTGAGACTAACCAGCAAATTATGGGATTATTTAGTACAGCACATGAAACAGCAAGAATAACCTTCAGAACTGATGCATGTTCTGACAAATCAACTACATTTAAGGTTTAAGGGCAAATTCTGGAGAGAAAAAAAAATTGTTCATGTTTGTCTATTGCTTAAAGTGTTATTGTGTGTGTGTGTGTGTGTGGTGCGCATCGTCACCTGAGGTACGGTGTCCTGTGGAGGAGTTGAAGCCAGCCACATTAACGATGAGGAGAGCATGAGAGCGAGAGCTGTGCTCATTCAGGTTGGTACATGCTGTCGCCCTGTTCATGTGACCCAGCTCAAAAACCTACAGGATCAAAAGTCACAGATTAAGCTTCCACTTGAGCTGCAAAGTCATTGTACTAGACAAACATGAGAACATGTGGGATAAGCACAGCCTTCACTCTTCACAGATGGAGCTGACTGAATTGTGCATGACTTTACTGTTGAGTTTTCCAGCTAATGGGTCCTGAATGTTTTTACCGGAGTGGCCAAGGTGGGACACAGAGCTAGTGTGGGGTAACCAAAGGAGGACACAGAGATGGTGTGGGGTGGTCAAGGTGGTTTTTTAAAAAAATTAAAAAAAAATTTTTAAATAAAGTTTGCGGTCAAGTTTATTTTTAAATAATAGAATAAAGTATTAGAAATGGCTATTTCTGTTTTAATTTGTATATTCAATCAATAATTTAAAGGGATGGCTACACCCTTTCCTAATAGTACATTAACGTCTATAAGCCTATAAACTTAGATAAGATAAAAACATGAAACCTCATGTTTTTAACATTAGGTATACTAAAGAAAAATCAGAAACTTAAAAGTTCTGGGGTGGCCAATCATATTTCAGAGGCCACCCCTTATCTCCACTCGTACATTTAATGACCTTAAATCTTCTCACAAGACACATTACGTCTATGCTAAGTTGCAAGTGACAGGGGACTCAAAACTCACAGCATAATACAGAAATAAGAACATCCAGCAGATCAATGTTCACTTCAAAATGAAATCTAAAAACCATTAAAACAGCTCTCACATTATTAATATCCTCCACACTCTCCACTGTGAACTCAGTAAGACCAGGCACATACAGTTGACCGCTGCCATCTGGACACATCTTAATGTCCAGCTTCTCACTTGGGTTGTCTCCTAACAGGTTCCTGAGGAAAACAGAGTTATATAAAGGTTTCTTCCCAAAACAAAAATACAGAGAGTAACAATCTATCAATACATCCATCAATGTAATTACATTTATGATTAATGCTTTATTGTTCAAACAGACATGTGCAGGATTCTCTCTGTACACGCTCATGCACTAGCAGCGCGTCCCAAATTGCACACTTATGCACTATTCTACGCCATTTTGTAGTTCAAATAGTGGGACTAATGTGTTCACACTGAAAAAACCCAAAAAACAAAGTGCACTTTAAGTACCCGGATGATGCACTCATTCAACCGAAAAAACAAAAGTGTGGAATGATGAACACTTCATGCACTCAACGGTCGCAACGTTCCTTATGTAGCGAATGGGGAGGGGCTATATCAGGCTCAGATGCTGAACTTAAATGTTTACATTGCCAGCAGCCATAGCCACAACCACAACTTACTATATTGATTTTAAATAGTGCAAGCAAAATTCGCCTGCGGAGACGAATACGCCTCCGACTGACGATGACTGAGGTTTTGTTGGGCATAAAAGGAAACATTAACAAATAGTCAAAATGTACCAATTCATTTTTGTTAGCTGTTTCTCTATTTCGCTAATGCTAGCACCATCGCTTTATGTCCGTTTGACGTAATTTGCCCTCGACCGGGAAACAGCATATACTTCCGGTTAGTACAATACCGAAAGTGCGCCGTTTCATACGATAGCACCTTTCTAAAATTCACACACTAGATGGCAGAGTGTATAGTGCATAGTATAAGTGTATAGTGTGTCATTTGGGACACAACTTGTGGCAACACACGCCCCAAAGATGCACCAGCAATCCATCAATAAAACTGTAAACAAGAAATTGAAACAAACTCCGATATGCTGTATTTTCCCAACTACATTCTGCCTCCTATGCTACAACTATTCTCGCCTCCTGCGTTAAGATTAGTAGTTCTTAGTCATAAGCAGTCTGCCAGCACTTTCTGACTACTCAAAGAGAATAAACGCAATATTTCTACTATATAATATATAATATCAGAGGAAAACCTGCATTTTGTTTGCAATTGTTTGAGATCCATGAGAGACAGATCAAAAGATTAAACAATAAAGACAATACCTTCTTTGCTCATATTTACCAAGTGTGCCAATATTAGTGGAGAGCACTGTAAAACAGATAGCTTCGGTCTAAAACCTGATTGGTTGAGCTACATTCTAAGCTGGTTTAAAATTCTGGATGTACAATTCTGTATTAACGTACCAGGTTTTAAACCTATAAACCGTGCTAGATTAGTGCAGTGGTAATAGGCAGGTTTACTATACCAGCGAACTGGGTTCGAGCCTCAGCTCAACTAACAGTTTTTGCTTGTATTTCCTCATTTGTAAGTCGCTTTAGATAAAAGCGTCTGCTAAATGAATAAATGCAAACGTAAATGTTACACTACGGCCATTGTTTTCTCTTCAGAATACCCTAATCTATCCCTGTTAGGTTGCTTAGCAACCAAAGCTTACTCTTAACAGACATTACATGGTGAAAGAATTGTTTATAGCAAAAATTAATACAAATTTAATAAATCATGTAAAAAAAAATTATGAATAAAATTAATTAATAATTCATTTTTAACTGAACATTAGATTTTACGATATTGTTCTTGCTAGTTTGATTAAAGCAGCAATCTGTTAGAGAGAGCGTGCTTTACAGTGAATTTATCACAGGTAAGAGAGTTTTAGGCATGATGTTTTGTGTCACCTTGAAGAATGACCTTACCCATGATAAAAATCACTGTAGCGCATGCCCTCCTGTGGCTTACTGCTTTATACCAGTACTTGTGTGGGTTTCGAGTCTGTGCGCATGTGTGTTCTTACCTTAGTGTCTCGTTGTAGATCTCCACCATGCTGACAGTAATGGTGTAGTGCCAGTCAGGTTTTTTCTCAGACACCTCAGAGAAGAGCAGACGCAGAGCTCGCTGGTTAATCCCGGGGTCCTCAGGAATACCCTGCATGCGTGTGCACACACACCCACACACAATATTATACACTTACAAGTCAGAATAATTTTGGGTGACATCCATCACCGTCATCTTATTATTTGTTTTTGGTGAAACTTATTTTGTCTAAGCATTTCCCCAGCCCCCTCACATTTACCTCCATGGTGTAGGTTTTTCCTGAACCTGTCTGTCCGTAAGCGAAGATGCACACATTATAGCCGTCCATGCAGGACGTGACTAGAGACTGCACTTCCTGAAACACCTGTTCAATCAGAAGAAGAAACTACAAGGTCACTTCACAGGTCACTAAACAAGCAACACAAGTAACAGGAGCTGCCGTGATCTCCAGACCTCTGCCTGCGTGGCCTGAGGTGGGAAAACCTTGTCCATGTCAAAGGCCATAAGCTTGCCCTTATTGGAAAGGTATAGCACTGCATCGTCATCAGAGTCAAAGGACACCACACTCTTGCCTTCAGCCTCCGCTTCCTCCTGGCAGATGGGACGCACGCGACAGAGCACACGGATGTTTCCTGTTGAAAAGACAAAATGGATAAGCATCAATTTATAAAATCAACTAAATATTAAAGCATGCAATTTTACTTCATTTATCAGTGCGTTTAAATTACAAATAAACTAAAAAAAAATTATGTTCTACAAAGATAAGCACATGTTTTGATATATTGTCAAAGGAAACCCTACTGTACAACTCAGAAAAATTCTTAATGTACATCCTTCACAGTACAGTTTGTACCTTTGAGGCGGACTAGTTCGTTGTGACACTTCTTCCTCAGGTTCATCTCCCTCTTGTATTTGCGTAGCAGCTCCTGGTTGCTGTTGCTCACCTCTGCAATCATGTGGCATATCTACACACACACACACACACACACACACACACACACACACACACACACACACACACAGAGACACACAAATTCATTATATTCAAGAGTGCATTTACTGCAAAAGTAATGCAGAGGGTTATTTAGTGCCACGTTGAGCTTAAAGTTGAAAATATGGACTATCCCTGCTATTTAACTAAATAAATCATTTATTCAAAATAAGATTAAGCAGATTAACAGTGTCATTTGCTGAAAGTATGTGAAGCACATGTATTTTACAGAAAAGAAATTAGGTGAGATAGACTTGGGTACTATTTGGTTGGGATAAGATTTCCGGATGTGCCTGTTAAGTAATGTTGCCGGAGGACATCTGTAGCAATTATCATCAATTTGCACGGGATAAATGATACCTCTGTACAAGTCACAGAGATGGGAGTGTCTACAGGACGTATGCACAATTAAAATACAACAACAAAAAAAAGTCCATGCGTACTACGTACACTTCTTTTTAATACAAAGTGATTGCCTGATGTACATTTACATGCACATGTACAGTTTGTGGCGATGCAGTGATTAGTAGTAGGTAAAATGACCATAAATGTATGTACTCATACCACATATTAGAGTGTTTATATGGGATTCTTACCTCCTGCTTAGCCTCAGCAATAGCGTTCTGCAGCATGTAGGGGAAGTCCAGGACCTGCCTCTTCAGACAGTTGTAGTCACATGTAAGCGTCCTCAGAGCAGGCTGCAGAGTCAGCAAATTCATCCTTACACCTGCATGGGAAAAGAGGATTATATATACACATGCTTACACGCACACACGATTACATCCAGACAAACTGATGGAATAGACACACACACAGACACACACCTGCAAGGTTTTGGTGCACAGCTTTCATTTCGCTCTCGGCTCTGACGAACGCCTCCTCGATGACCCTGTTCTTCTCCGCCTCAAGACTCTGAACCTCAGCCTCTAGCTGGCTTCGAGTCCGCTCCATTTCCCCCTCATATGCCAGGATCTGACACACACACAAAAACACAGTGTGAATAAAAGAAATAACAATCAGTTAGATGAATAAATGTTAGTTAAATACATTAAATTAATATTTTCTTATAGTGAAAAAGGGAAACACTGAGGGAAAAACATGTGGAAAATGTAAAAACGGGCAAAAAAATTATTTAGAAACTAAATTCATTAACACCTAACACAGTGAATGCAGCATTAATGCATGACAACCCACACATATTGCCCACTTTGAAAAAAATAAACATTTGTTACACTAATCCACAACACTCTGGGATCTAATGTGGGCCAGTGGGAGACAGCTGGAGGCTGTGGGGGTCCACCAGGATACATATGAGGATGCTGCGTGTTTGATAATGCCTTTTTCTTTTCTTTTTTGCATGGTTCCCTCCAATCTATAGAACCTCAATATCAGTGTAGATATACACTATGGTCAAAAGTATGTGGACATTTGTGCTTCTTCCCCAATCTGTCGCCATAAAGTCTAAAGCACACACTTGTCTAAATTGTCTTCGTATGCTGTAGCATTACAATTTTCCTTCAAACTGAAACTAAGGGGCCAAAAATAATCCCGCATGGCAATGCCCCTGTGCATAATGTGAGCCCAAGAAGACATGTGCCATGGTTGGAGTAGAAGAACTCAAGTGGGTTGTACAGAAGCCTACAATTTCCACCACACTGAGCACCTTTGGTATGAATTGGAACACTGACCGTGCACCAGGCCTTCTTGCCCAACATCAGTGCCTGACCTCACTAATGCTCCTGTGGCTGAATGAGCACAAAACCCTACATCTACACTCCGATATCTAGTGGAAAGCCATCCCACTAGGTTATATCAGCAAAGCAAGACTAAATCTGGAATTGGATGTTCAAAAAGCACATATGGGTGTGATTGCACAGGTGTTCACAAACATTCGGCCATACAGCACATCAGCCCTAATACATACACAAACCAGGATATAAAACCTTACTTCAATACAGGAAGAGACCTGGGAAACAAACCCTAACCGTTTTCCAAACAAAGAAATTCAAATCGACTCCAAAAAAGATCATGGGAGCGAATCTCACTACTCTCACACACATTCACATCACAATCAGAAGTGACCGCCAGACATACACAACACAGCACACCAGCTTTGTTAGAGTGTGTTCTGGTATTCACATTAAGTTACTTAATGGATACATCAGCAGCACAAGATGCGTCATGTGGAGTTTGTCTAAGTGTGTACCTGCTGGCGGAGTTCGCTGCTGGTTCTCTGGTTGTCATGCAGCTTCTGCTCGAGCTCTCGGAGGAGCTGCCGCTGGACCCCCAGTTGCTCCTGGAGAGCCTGGTTACGTGCCTGAGCCTCCATCAGAGCCTGTTTCCACTGAGACGACTCGGCCTCTGCTGCCTTGCTTGAATACTGCAGAGAGAGAGAGAGAGAGAGAGAGAGAGAGAGAGAGAGAGAGAGAGAGAGAGAGAGCGAGAGAGAAAGATTCAACTTAAATGCTTTGCGTATCAAATTTCATGTGCACATGTTAGTGGCACTCATTTCCTTGTATTTTCAAACAAGAACCTGCTGCAAAATTGTGTGTATCAAATTTGACACTGTAGGCCTTGACATCTGTAGACTGCAGGATATACTGCCATTTACTGTTTTTCATCCAAATAGGTGGGTAAGCTAAACTAAACAAAAGAAAAAAGTCTGTTGAAAATAAAATAATGGTCTTAATTTATTTAAGTAATTTGTATTGTTAGATGCCAAAAAGCTACAGTTCTGGAGCTGGTGACTGAAGTGACTGACAAGTGGTAGTAAATAAAGATAATGATGTAAAGACCAGATACTTCAGATGAATTAAAATCATTACAATTAATCATTTTAAACAAATTCAATAAAAAAACAAATAAGAGACATTTAATATTTTGATAATAGCGCTTTAACAAATTGCAACTGCCCATAAACAAGCAGAAAAGATTAGTATGGAAAAAAAAGCCCTACCCCTGAAACTACATACAGAGTAAAACAATAATCTGGAAAAAAAAAATCATAATAAAATGAAATTATAATATTTGAAAAAGGAAAGTTAGATTTATTTATTTATTTATTTATACATAAACTTGAACCAGTGAAAGGTTTATTCATGTTTTATGAGAATTTTGAATATGTTTATCTTGTGCCATGCTTTTAATGGTTAAACAACTGCACTAGTAACAAACAGCCCAAGGGAAGCAAACCAAACACAACAGAAGTATTGTTTCCAGAGCATGGCTCAAGGGTGATGGAACACTATCTCTCTGATGAAAACTCACTGATGGACATAGCGTGGTAAAGTTGATTTTATACTGGATGCTTGCTATGGATTTGCTGTTTATTATTATTATTATTTAAAATAAAAAAATAAAAAAATAAGTTGGTATGTTGCCACTATGAGAGAAACAAGTGCAATCAAACATATTTCAAAAATTCTCCCCTTAAAAACCTCAGTGATCTGGATTTGTGACTAATTCAGGGACCATGTACATTCACTGAGCACTTTATTAGGAACACTATATTAATACTGGGTAGGGCCTCCCTTTGCTCTCAAAACTCCATGGCATTGATTCCACAAGATGTTTGAAACATTCCTTTGGGATTCTGGTCCATGTTAACATGATTACATCACGCAATTCCTGCAGATGCACTTTCATGCTGCGAAGCTCCTGTTCTACCACATCCCAAAAGTGTTCTATTAGATTAAGATCCGGTGACTGGGAAGTCCACTGAAGAACACTGAACTCATTGTCATGTTCATGAAACCAGTTTGAGATGACTTTTGCTTTGTGAAATGGCACATTATTATGCTGGAAGTAACCATTTGAAGATGAGGAAGTTGTGGACATGAAGGGATGCACATGGTCAGCAACAATACTCAAATAGGCTGTGGTATTCAAATGATGATTGATTGGTATTAACGGGCCCAAGGTGTGCCAAGAAAGCATTCCCCCCACCATTACACCACCTCCACCAGCCTGGACTGTTCACATGAGGCAGGTTGGGTCCATGGATTCATGCTGTTGGCGCCAAATACTGACCCTACCATCTGTGTGCCTCAGCAGAAACTGAGATTCATCATACCAGGCTACGTTTTCCCCGTCTTCAACGGTCCAATTCTGGTGAGTCTGTGCCCACTGCAACCTCAGCTTTCTGTTCTTGGCCGACAGAAGCTTTTCTGCTCACCACAATTGTACAGAGTAGTTATCCGATTTACTGTAGCGTTTCTGTCAGCTCAAACCAGTCTGGCCATTCTCCGTTGACTAGGCATTTTTGTCCACAGAACTGGCACTCACTGGACGTTTTATCTTTATTGCACCATTCTGAGTAAACTCTAGAGACTGTTGTGCACGAAAATCCCAGGAGATCAGCAGTTTTACAAATACTCAAACCAGCCCGTCTGGCACCAACAATCATGCCACAGTCAAAATCATTGAGATCACAGTTTTTCCTCATTCTGAAGGTTGATGTGAATATTACCTGATGTGGGCCTGTATCTGCATGATTTTATTTTTTGCCCGGCTGTCAAACGATTAACCGATTAGACAATTGAATGAATAAATGAGTACGTGTACAGTTGTTCCTAAGAAAGTGCTGAGTGAGTGTAGAGTCTAGAAACTATGGATTAAGCTAAAAGAAGGCCAGAACACAAAATTACTTACAGTAAAGATAAGCTTTGTTTTCCAAAATGCTCACTAACTAAAATATATGATTTATATTTTAGTCTGTTTGTCATTAGGATTTGTTCGCCACCTTACATAAAAGTAAATGCTGAAGGCAGTCTGACAGTGCAGTGTGATTGAAAGTGTTTGCGCAGTTCTCACCATGGCCTGAGATGGCGCTGCTGCACTGTGCCGTCGCAGCATTTCCTCTGTGTGTGTGAGCTGCTCCTGAAGCTTGTCTCGACTCTGTCCCGCCTCCTCCAGTCGCACATGCAGCTCATCTACTGCGCCCGTTCTCTCCCCAAGCTGACGCTGAAGCTCGGCCATGTGCTGCTCATACTCCATACAGCGCTCCTCACATAAGGAGAGCGCCTCTCGTAGGGCCGCTGCCTCCTGCCACAGACACGGGGATGAAGTGAGACAGGGAACAGACCACATTTATGCATCTTCCTGCTCTAGGATCATTTTTGCCTTTTACATCACACTGAACATTACACAAAGAAGTCTGATGTGGCAGGTGTGTGTATGTGTGTTAATTACCTGGCTATGAGGGCAGGTGGAGGTGGAGCAGGTGTGTGCAGGCTCATGGATGCTGCTGGACTTAAGCTCCTGTCTGAGCCGCTGATTCTCGCTCTCTAGGAGCTCCAGCTGCTTCTCCAGGTCTGTCGCCCCCTACACACAGACACACACACACACACACACACGTAAATGAATTCTGCTGAAAGACTGAGCTGCTCTCATATGTAAACTAGGACAGGCTCAGTCACAAAGTGTGACAGGGAGCGTCTCAGCTCTCACCGATAAAAACAGACAGAAAGAAAACAACAAAAACTGAATGTAGGCAGTGGACTCACTGTTACTGCAGTTCTGAAAGTCATCTTATCTTAATAAAACCTCTCCTTTTAGGATTAAAAGTATAGTCAGTGGTCATCGCAAATGTTATCTGAAGCTAGCTGTTTTGAAATTCAAAATTCAAACAAAAACGGGTGAGCTGCCTCGGATAGGAGCACACTGGTACAAAAGGAGGAGCTGTCTTGACTGACAACATAATTGACAGACAAGTGAAGATGTCAAGCCTACTTTAATGACATCTGCCAGACCACTTTTCTAAATATTCTGAATTATGTCATTTGAAAAATTCAGTGAGTGTCAGGGTGAATTTGGGTGAGCATGCTGTCAAACTGAGAAAAATGTCACTGCATCAGTTTTATAAGAAACAAACTCTGAGATGCTTTGTGGTGATTTATAGACATTTATTTGATCATAAATAGTGGTAATGCATGTTTATAATATTGAAAGATATTTGCAAGTTATATTTAAAATAACATTTTATTAACCAGTACAAAAAAGATCTGAGATGAATGCTCCACGCCCCCGCTGTATGCTGGCTGAGTAGTGCTTGGCAGAAAATGGGCTTTATGCTTATGAAAATATTACACAAAATGCAAACCATGAACCCAACTAAACTAACAAACACTTTGCTAGCACTTATTTATGGGACGCAGGGTTCAGTGCCTTGCATGCATCTAATCAAAACAGTGATCTAGGTTGGATATAGTCGTGCTTTAGATTACCTCTCCTGACTGATAAGCTGGACACAAGCCCAGTGCTCTCATTTATTTGTGAGAATCTAGGGCCATTAAAATGGGGTTACTGACCCTGATCTACGCTAACAGGTCATCACATTGCTTATTACTCAGACAAATAAAGGAGAAAATGTCAGTTTGTCTAAAAGGCGGAATTGGTCATTTTAAAATGAGAATCAAAGTGTGAATTAATATCTTTTAGTTAATAAATTGCACAATTTCTGTCATTCTGAATTCATCCTACCTTCATATTAGTGAATGACTGACAGACAACCAGTCGTTTCTTGTGGCAATGGAGCTATGATTACAAGGAGCTATGATTCTTGTGACAGGAACAAGGTTTTCTCAATTCCATGCAAAACAGAATGGACTGTACAGAATTTTCGCCGATATGCAACATCAAACGTTTATGTGTCATACAGTTATACTTATATTCACAGCTCACCAAACAACATTTTCCTGGATAAACTTAAACGGCTAGAAAACGTGTGATAAAATAGGCAGTGTATGGAATTTGCTAGTGTTTGTTATGCCAAGTACTCAAGGCGGTGACAATTTAAACACTTGGCTTCAGTAAACTCCTCAGACCACTCCTGTAGCACACGTTCTCTGATTCCTGGTGTTCCCCCTGTTCTCTAGTCTCTTTCAGCTCCCAGTCTTCTAGTGTCAACACAGGCCAAGTCTCACTTACCAGCTCAGAGCGCAGTCTCTCCACCTCCTGAGTCCGGTCCACCAGTTTCTTCTCCAGCTCCTCAATCTGAGAGGAAGGAACACGAACACACACACGCACTGGTTACTTTACCACCAACAAAAGTGATGATGTGCGTGTGTATATCAGACGTGTCAATGTTCTGATATCTGTCAGATAACTGCACACTAAACTGTTATCACAGACACTTCAGAGCAGCATGACCGGAATGACCATAACACTGTTCAGTAGACAATTAGGCATTCAGTGATCATTTGAAAACTATGGCAAAAGTGCATAGAACATTGTGCTGACTGAGAAATATCTTAAAAGTACAGTTTGAAATGTAACACGTATCTTAACACGGTCGTACAATTAATCACAAATATAATGATTTATTATAATTATATAATTTTTATAATGATCCATAATATTGTAGCTACGTATATTTGTATACATTCATAGGGGTATATGGCCATAGATACATTTATTTAGCTAATGTAAAAATAAAATCTCTAGCTCACAATAGATAGTTAGCTATAACCATCAGCTTGCTAGGTCAAAATACAAACTGTTGTTTTATTTAAACCAACAAGCTTCATGGAAATGTTCCATGAACTGCGTTCCATTATGAAAGATGTCCCGGTAACAAAACTGGTACTCAAGTATTTTTATATTACTTTTACGCCAGGTCAAATAACTGGCATGAACATTTATTACCAGCACATGCCTGCCTGGTGTGTTCACCTGTGTCTGTAGCCCTGTGATAAGAGCAAGCTGGTACACTTCTTTATGCCGAGGCTGTGCGTGAACTTTCCTCTCCGCAGCAATGTCAGGATAATCCTGTGGACGCTGGGATCCTGCACTCAGTCGTTTCACACCTACAAAACACACACACACACACACACACACGCAGAGTCAGTGAGCGCAACAAGATCACTTCTCAACTCTCAGCTCCACTACAGGTTATACACTACATCCTGTAAGTTCTTACTTGTGGTGAAGCCAGCTTGGCTGAGCTGGCTGTCCTGTTCGAGAATCTCTTGATTGGTGAGTGGATGCTCTTGGCTCGTGTCTGTCCGATTGACCTGTGGTGTGTGTAGTCGCAGTAGAAGCTGCCTGTCTGTGGCGTCCTCGCTACGCAAACGAGCTTGGAACTCGCACACTTTCTCTTGCAGTGCCTGGGAAGCAGTCAACACAAACTAGTCATTTTACATTCTCTTCAGTGATGTATAGATTCAGCAGCGTCGTGCATATTTATCAAATCATTGTACTAGGGATGTGATGGTGAGGAAATTTTCCCACCGGTTAATCGATGTGTGACAACACCGGTAATACCGGTATCAATGGGCATGAACCCTGTTTTCCCCCTTCGCTTTTAAATTGCTTATGAATGTCCGTGCGGTTTTTACTTTCATTTTTCGAATTAGCGCCAATTCAGGGGCGGCAACTGCTTGAATGGTGGGTTCATTATTATTCTTAATGAAAAACACAAAAACAAAAAAATTCAATGACAAACTTGCTTATGTTAAACATAGAACTTTTGAAACCAAATCTTCCGCCATCGTCTTGTCAGTCATCTCGCTTCACTCTCATTACGTGATTAATTAAACCTGATCTGTGCTGCGACTCTGACTCATTCGGCTCATGCTGAATTGAGCAGATGCGCTCAGTTTTTAATTGTAGCGTCCGTTCTCTAACTGAACTAAATGATTTCTATTATTGTAAAAAAGCAAATCGACAGTGAGGGGCGGTGCCGCGGTGGGCAAGCGACGTAATCGGTGTGCGGCCCGAACACCGTGTAACACCGGAACACCAATTATCGCAGCAAGCCTACTTTGTACACCTCAATACAAGAGATGAGGCTTCTGCCGAATTTTAATATTCAAACATCTGTATAGTTAATATATTGGGTGACATTATCAAGTATAATTTTCCCACTGCAATTAAAGTGTTGGCTGCTTTAAAAGTATCCTTCAATTGCCGAGAGGTCCAGGAGTCAATGGAGCAAAATCAATCAGAGCGACAATATCCAATCGCATGTGTCTGTGAACCCGTGCATATGGAAGAGGGGAGATAGCGCTTTCCTGAGTGTGTTACTCTGCCCTGTGATGCAGTACGAGCAGCAGTTCTAAAACATAAGGTTGGCTGGCTTCACGGGGGGGGAAACACCCTCAAAGAGACGCCGTAATATGTGAAGTTTAGGAAGACGAAAACATGACACCTCAAGTCACTGAATAACCGCATCATTCTACAGTAAAAACAAAAACCCATGAAAGTCATGAAAAAATAAAATAAAAATGAGACGCTTGCAACTATCTCCACACTGGATCAGCACATCCACGGCTGACAAAAAAAACAAAAACACAAAAAAACAAGCACGTTCACACAAATAAACTAGCAAAGTCAACTAGCAGAGAGCAGCACTATAGAGAACGTTCTCTGTGGAGAGAATCACAGAGAGGACAAAAGAAGCTCACAGCTAAACACACAGACGGAGAGTGAGAATGGAATGTGAGTGGATGACCAGAAATGAGAGTATGTGATCTTCTGTACAGGTGAGACGGTGCAGAGAGAGCCAAGACATGACAAACATGAGAGCTAACTCGGGCAGATTCGTACATCAGTGTTTCTCAAGCTCAAAACACAAGTCTCAGCTCGGTAATAATGTTAACAGCTTGATGTAGGCGTGTTAAGAGATCAACAGCGTGGACTACCCGGGGTCCCTGAAAACTGATTTGAGAAACACCGTGTTAGGGGTGTAAGGCAAAATGGTCAGAAGACTTTATCGCCATAGTGGCAACGATCAGACAAACAAAAGCTAGAATGTGAACTGCAAGGATTTACTATTAAGCATGTAAGGAATGAGACATGACAACATGCTGTTAAACAAAAAATAATCCATGCAAGATGGTGTGATGAGGTCTGATGCATACAGAGTTACTGTTTCACCCCAAAGCTTGTACTTTAGGTTTACTCTCTACACAACAGCAATTTGCCAAGAAGTACAAGTTTTATTTATTAATGAATAAAATACATGCTGTGTTTTTTCAACTTTAATTTTTCCTCTCTCTTTCTCTCGAAGGTAGCAAGATAAAAAAAAAAGAAAAAAAAAAAAGCAGATGAATGTGAAGTTACAGAGAAACAAGAAAGTGCAAACTGTTCTGTCCTGAATACTTTCATGTAGTGGAAAACATTCTGACCGTTTTAAAGTGCTGAAACTGGAGACTCCTTCCACAAATGTTAACAGATATCTACAGTTACACATTATTCCATGTTAAATAACAACCCTTTTAAAAATTGTTTATTATTAGACTTAAATTATGTAGTGTGCATAGTTTCCATCATACAAGTCCCTGGGAATTCGAGAGTGCGTTAATATAATCCTATTATTTAAATTACAGCCAGAATGACTGTCAGAGCAGTTATAGAAAATTAATCAACACCTTCTGATTAATAAGATTTGAGAATTCAACAAGTGTGGTATAATATTATATAGTACCTTGATAAGGACCACAGAGACAATGGAAACAGGGAAGTATAAGAAATAAAGGAAAAGGTGAAAAAAATGAATGCAATGTAATATGAATATATTAAGAGGATGAATTACATTGCAAAATGATAAACAGGACTGACAGTCGATGAAGAGGCTGAGCAGAACGATATTAAAACACAGCAGCACTTCACTGGAAGTCAGTCATGTTTAGTTCTAAACCAGAAACCTTAATTGCGTAACATAAAGAGACAAATATACTCACACATGCCGACTCTCTAATCTATCTGACCGAGTTGGAGTGTACTGTAGAGTTGAGTTAGCTGGACGGTAGAGAGTGCAGAGTTAATAATAAATCCCGCTTTGCTAGGCGTTAAGTCTTTAAACTGAGCTCGAATGAACGTCAACAGACTGTAGGCCGAGTATACAGTTGTGACACACACGCATGAGCGTCCCACGTCAATGCTTTTGTGTTTGATCATAAAGTCACAGCACGTTCAAAGGAAAAACACTGGCCTCTCAAAGACATTAACACAGCTGGGAAGCATGTGATCAGCGGCCAATCAGGGACGAGCAGGAGATGCGAAGTGAAGAGACTAGAAACTCGGGTATGAAGAGGCCAACTCAATCCCATGTATACTCTCCCTCACACTTTCACACAAACATACAGGCGCGCGCACACACACACACACACACACACACACACACACACACACACACAGCAAGTGAGTATGTAATGCACTATATGTCCAATACAATACACCAATCCAAGTGTGTGCTGGACATTAGCTGCTTACATCATCTTTAGGAATCACTTATATTTAATTAGAAAACTGATATATAATAATACAAAAAAAGTTAAACGGAATTGCATAGAGGGTTAATTTTGCCAAAACAGAACATGCAATATGTAACTTTTGAAGAAAAAAAAAAAAGAAAAAAAGAAGAAAACAAACAAACAAACAAAAAAACCTATTTTGACAGGCCTATAAACACAAACAACATGTTCTCTTCCTCTTGGACTGCTAGAGAAGCTGAAATTCCACGAGTATAACACAGCACAGCCAGTATGAGAAATCAAACAAGCTCAAGATTCCATTTATTATAAACAGCTTCATGAGGGTGGTGTGTGTGAATCTAACCTGATCAGAAGGTAGGTAATGTTACCTGTATGAGCAGCTGCTGGTCAGAGAGGGCGGGATCGGAGAGGTCCGAGGTCAAACGGCGGCGTTGGAGGACCGGGTTGGGCAGCGTCAGGAAGGAGCTCTCCTCCTCACCATCGCTGATCAGGAAATCCACTGAGCTTGCTGCACACACACACACACACACACACACACACACACACACACACACAGTATATATTAGGATGTAGCCAGATACAAACAGCATAGGAGGCACACACTTTAAAAAAAACAAAACATTTTTTAAAGAAAGTTTGCTGGAGACTAAAGGTGTGCATCGAGCCTTGTATATGGTAGAACAAAACTAAAGCAAATTGTGTGAGTTGGAGGTTTTCACTTTCATGTGGGCACAAGCAAGGACAAAGATCAGAGAACATGATGTCCTTACAGTGCACTTACAGTGTTCATATATTCATCCTTAGTAACTGCCTGGTCAAAGTTGCAGCGGTTTAATTTACACTAATGTTAATATTTTGGGAAATAGAACCAACTAAATGAAAGGCGCAAACAAATAGAACAACTGCATGAGAGGGATTAAAAGCAGACTCATGCACATTTCTAGCTGAGACAAATTATTAACTCAAGTTATGTAGCTGATGTTGAGGAACTGTCAGAGCTACAATGCACATACCAAGCTGACCATTTCTATATCTGCCCCCTCCACCACAGTGTTTCCAGAGGCATAGTGTAGGGTTTAAAAAAGATTTATATAAAAAAAAAAAATTAAATAAATAAATCAGGTTTAGATATGGATTTACTGATTTTATTATGTACACCTAACATACATTAGGCATACAAATGTCATTATATTCATTGGCGTTTTCTATGATATTCATCGTAGCCCATTAACAACCATAATTTGCTGACCTCGTCTCACTTTACTCTAAATGTGATTCTCAGGTTAACGTTAGAAACACTAAATTGGCTACTGTAGGTGACATCTGCGAGCTGCACAAATGGTAACATCTTGTTCTTTGTTTAACATACAAGTCTTGTTAAACAACCTAGCAATACAAGTTTTAACCAGACAATGACCTTTGTGTGTGTGAATGCACAACGAAGTGTGTGAGGATTTGCTAAACTAGCTGCTATACATTTCCCTTACTTGTTAGCTACATTAGCCTTGTAGGTCCAGTGCAAATAACTGAAAATTGCAAAACACATCTTGGCTGATGAATTGGAATATTTGGAATATAGGGGAAATTGTGATCATATACGCTCTGGACAAATTATTTGTTCAAAGCTGGAGAATGTTACACACACACACAAGATGTACTTGTATCATGTATCAATAATCCTTTCCATTCTCTAGATGCTCCCTTGTCCATACATTTCCACAATAACAAATTCAAGGTCCTCCAGTCACCATGGAAAGAGGCACAGTGCGATAAACACAGTATGTTAACAGATATCGCTACTGTGAATGACACATTAACCTAACATAGGTGCTTGTGTGTGTGTGTGTGTGTGTGTGTGTCTGAATTTCTCAATCTCCTACTGCACAGGGCTTCAGAGTCTTATCATGGGAAAAACAATCACGGCTCTGTGCACCTACAAGCCCTGACTACACACAAAACAAGGTAGCTATTGAGACAGATTTCAGTTTCACCTGAAACTTTCTGTAATCTCTGTTAAAGGGTTCAGAGACAATACTGAAAGAAACACACACAGCAGACTTTCAGAACGTGTAAGGCTTGTAAATTCAATAATGCAGCAGATTAATGACGTCAAACAGAACCTGTGGCTTCATGCTTTTGACATAGGAGGGGTGAACACACAATATGCTTGCCATTCAAGTGGTTAAGGTTGCTAAGCAACTGGGAAGAATGTACTCAGAGCATGGCTAATTAAAGCCAGCTTTACACTGTACGATGTTCAAAAAATGACCAAAGAAGGTGTACGACAATGTTCTACGTCATAGAGTGACCGCTGCTATAGTAATAATCTAAAAACCACCAATAGGAGGACGGCATAGGATAGAGCCAAACTCATGGGGCAGCAACAAATATGGTAGTGCTAATGGACGGAAAAATATCCTTATTTGAACCTCAAGCTCACTTTCAAGAATGTTTGCCTGTTTTCTGTAAGACTCTGGATCACTCTGATTTATGATGTAAGCAGGATGTAGAAGTTTTCACAGGACTATCGTTAGAGGATCTTCATTTAATCGGACCGGAGAACACATTTTATTCGCACGTTCTGTTATAGAATTCAGCCGAGATATTATTGGATTCGTCTTGCGCCGTGTGTCAAGTAATAATCTTAAAGGACCGCTGTTATGTAGTCTAGAACCGGCTCAATGAGTAACGCTAACGATTTTCCAAAAGCAGTTAGGTCTACAAACAATGTAAGGGCAGGACGACACTTTTGCAAATATTAACATACCCCTTACGTGTGTTGGAAGTTAGAAAGAAGATAAGAAGACTATACAGCTAAAATATGACTTCTCAAATGCAACTGAACTTTCATGGATTCAGACATCGATATTGCATCACAGGTCATGACCTCTGAGCTCTCCAAACTACAAGCGTGAACTGTAACTTTTTGTAAATGCGGTAAGCACGACCCTGCTTGAGCACAGCATGTCATCGTGTTCTCACAAGGCATGTGCCAATGGGAAGTTCTCACACTGTGATAATGTCTTAATAATGGTTTATGATAACTGCAATTTAATACAATATTGTAAAAATAATTGTTTATGAGTGTTTACGCAGCTGGAATGCTGTTTTTCAGAACTCTAGTCTTGAGGGATTGACTCCTCTGAGAAGGTTATATGTGATATTGCTTTAATTTTGGTAGCTTACAAGTCAGTGGTCTTAGAGGAACAGCCTGTCCTTCAGTTCACCTGTCAAGAATGTCATCTAAGACACCCGCTTTCTGTATCTAAAACAGGGACCTGACAGCTCTCAGCCATCCACAATAATGACACTGCAGGCTAAATATTTTGGTACATCATATAATCTATTCTCTTATCTATAGTGCTTACATAGCACGGTCAACATCAGTGGCTTCGCAGCACAAAAACGAATTAACACACCTCAGTATTTTTAATAAACCTCCTTCAATCTCTAAAGAGCAAGAGCTTTACCTGGAATAAGTGTAAATACCTTCCCTCTCATTCAGCCTGATATCCTTTCCTTCGGTCACATTCTTGTCCTCCTCTCTCTCCTCTCTGACTGAGCTAACCAACCACACACACACACACACACACACACACACACTCTTTCATTCACACACACACATTCTTGTCATCTGAAAAATGTCACCACACTGGTTTGAGCAAAACCACGTGAGGGCACTCACCGTCCAATGAGAGGTCTTTATTCCAGAGCTCCTGCAGGCAGGGGGTGTGGCCGAGGTCCCACGTCTTCCTTGTGCCAAACATGACCGCCGGGCCAAGCAGAGCGTACCGCTGAGAGAGAGAGAGAGAGAGACAGACAGACACAGAGAGAGACAGACACAGACACAGAGAGAGAGAGAGAGAGAGAGAGAGAGAGGTGGGGAGCAAAAGAGAGAGACCGAGATAATCATTGCACTGCCCAGCGCTCGGTTCAAGCTTTATATGAAACAGAGAACAAAACCTCTTCTGCAGGTGACTATGTTTCCTATGTTTCCCATAGAATTTTTCAGATTCCACAGCAGTGTGGTTCTGATTAATCAGATTACTGATCACAGCTTTTACACACACCTTAAAATCAAAAAGGATGGAGAAAATCCTGATCGACTATAATCAAAGGGACGTGCCTTCCACACTCAGACACACGCGCACACACACACACACACACGGACACATGTACGTACACATACACACACAGCTCATTTGCAACTTTATAGCACAAACAGGAAGAGCCTGAGGCTCTACTGCCTTTGCTCTAAATCCATCTGACAGGACAGATTTTCCAGGATCGTTACAATGTTGTGGACGTCACACTGTGACATTATAATCGATTAATACCCTAAACCAGGGGTTTACAAGGGGTCCTATACACCAAGAGCTGCTGTAGCTGCCAGTTTTATTTCCTTTCAAAGAGCAGAAGCACCTAATATTTCTCTGAAGACCAAAATCAGTTCAATAAACAGGTGGAAGGAATATAAACCTGCATTCACACCAACCCGTTTGCTGAGAAGACTGAAGACCCCATGCTCTAGAGCATTTACATTCTACAGTGTTTTCTCAGTGCATATTCAAAAAACAAGAACCAGGAAACAAGAAACAAGCATTTCTAGTTCATTTTCCACCATCACGATGCTAATAATACCAGCAAATGCATTTTCATGGCACACAGTGACACCGTTTTCCTGTCAAGTTTAACAAGAAGAGGTGTTAACACTGTTTTAGTCAGGTTAAACCAACTTCTCCTGGCTGCAACCGAATAACAGACAAAAAGGCTTGTTTGATGTAGAGTTTTGAAAGACGAACGTTATATGTACACTAACTCTGCAACAAGTAGTATAAATAAATGATAATGTAGATTATGAAAAACGTCACAAGCCTCTATTCCTGTGTAGAACGTAATACCATAGTGATGCCACTGGGGGCAGCAGCAGCGCTGATACTACTGCACCACACCGCACTGTGCACAAAACTCTTTTCAGGCACAACACAGACTATATTTACATGCACATCAATATTCCAATATTAATCGGAATATGGCAATATTCGAATTAGTATTGAGTCATGTAAACGCCGTAATCCGATTCAGATTAAGATAAGACGATATTCGGATTCCCCAAATTCTGATTCCCACCCCGGGAATATGCCCGTTTTAATCGGAAATTTCTTATACAAACACCTTATTCAGAATATCCACTGAAAGGAGATATTTGCGCATGCGCAGTCGGCAAGGAATTGTGGGTAGCAACGGCATCATCTTGAATCTGATGGGAAATAACAGCGGGAAAGATAAAGCACGTGCGTAGATCAGCACACTTACAATAACCGTACACGCCTGTACGCGTATAAACATATCCGGAATATGGCTGCAACCTGAATATAGACCTTAAAACAGAATTTGATGTGCATGTAAACAGTCACAGTTGAGGCAGTTTTAAAGAACACGAAACAGACTGATGAATTTTCACTTGCAACACAGATGTCTGCTTAGATAACAAGAAGCCGAACAGAGCAGTCGGACCGAACGCGGAGAAAAGGTTTTCTGTCGTTTCGGAGTTCATGTGAACATGACCAATAGAAACACAAGTGCTCTCTTTCAGTGAGGCAGCAACGAGAGAGGAATTAAAAAAGCCACAACTAAATTACAAATAGTTTCATTCGTATAGTACAATCATGGTACAGTGTAGTCTACACGAAGCAGAGATACCTTTCGTAGTAGCACAAGCACTAACAACTAAAGCACCTGAAAGCTCCTGCTTGGTACCTAAAATATACGAAATGGTTGATGGTATAGTATATTACATTTTATTCAAGGGGCTTCATTTAAAAAAAAAGTTAAATATGTGCAGTTATTTTACTTCATGCACACAGACATTTGTACATGCGTACTGAAACACATGACAATTACAACGTTAATTTCTCTCCATACAAAAAACATACAGTAGATTCAACAGAATACATCAGCTATCCAATTACTCTCGGGTATCAGGAGTCACCCAACACAGGCAAGACACACACACACACACACACACACACACACACACCTGCTTTCCTGTTTTCCGGTAACCTGTGGTATGGATGTGGCGATCCCACTCCCGCCGGCCTTTGTGAAAAAGTGATCCGACCCAGCCAAACATCTTTTCTTACTGAAGCACTGATGCTCAGCTTCTACACTACCACAGTGAAGGAGGGAGTGAAGAAAGGACAAATGGAGAGAAAGGGAACACAGCCGGTTGCTGAGATGTAAGAGAATTGCTGCATGTTCGCAGTTGTGATTACCCATAATCCTTTAAACCTGTAAGCAGATGGCTTCCTCCCTCCCTCCACCTCTTACTGTGGTCAAGGGCGAAGCAGACCAGAACATCCAGGGCCAAATCCAGAAGGGAGTTACCACCTGTCCCTATCTGTAAGGTCTGGACTGAGTGGATGGGGTATAGCATCATTTGCTAAGGACTCATAAAAACAGTAAAGTGTAGTTCATTAGCCTGCTTTAAAAGGTGCATCTCGGCCCAAAATAAAATGTACACAACTTTCCTCTCAGCACAAATGCAG
The DNA here is from genome assembly GCA_024331685.1 of Stegophilus panzeri. NCBI lineage: Eukaryota > Metazoa > Chordata > Actinopteri > Siluriformes > Trichomycteridae > Stegophilus > Stegophilus panzeri. The sequence continues at coordinate 7,538,152 of JANDJT010000179.1, read as the reverse complement.
TCGATCAGCTAGGACATGTCTGATGTTTTAAATTTGCTTCATTTGAGATTCATGGAAAAAAAAAACAACAGCAGGTAAACAAGTAACAGAATCTTGGAGCTTTTAGTTTATCAAGGTTCAAATGGCATTCAAATACCTAATCACACACTCAGCTCAATCTGCAAGTTTGGGGGTAAACAGACTCTAAAATGCTAGAACTTTACTTGCAATTGAGATCTGTGCAAATGCAAACCAATTTCAGTTCAGGAAAGCCTGTGGTTTTTAGAACTATAGTAGTAGTAGTAGTAGTAGTAGGATAAGGAGGAGGTGGAGGATACAGTGTTCTCCACTGAATATTGGCACCCTTGATAAATATGAGCAAAAGTGTCTGTTTAAACTTTTGTTTAAAAAACAGAAAAACAATAATAAAAAAAAAACAATAATAAAAAAAAAACACCCAAAAAAACAAACAAACAAAAAAAACCACACACAAAATACTCTCATGGATATCAAACAACTGCAAACAAAACACATGTTTATAAAAATAAATCTTCATTAAATATAGGTGTGCAAGAATTACTGACACCCTTTTTTTCAATACTTTGTGCTACCTCCCTTTGCTAAGATAACAGCTCTGGATCTTCTCCTGTAATGCCTGATGAGGTTGGAGAATACATGGCAAGGGATCTGAGATCATTCCTCCATACAGAATCTCTCCAGATCCTTAAAATTTCAAGGTGCACGCTGTTGGACTCTCCTCTTCAGTTCACCACACAGGTTTTCTCTGGGTTTCATGTCAGGGGACTGGGGTGGCCATGGCAGGACCTTGATTTTGTGGTCAGTAAACCCTTTTTGTGTTGATTTTGATGTATGTTTTGGATCATTGCCCTGCTGGAAGATCCAACCATGGCCCATTTGAAGCTTTCTGGCAGAGGCAGTCAGGTATTCATTTAATATCTGTTGATATTTGAGAGAGTCAATGGGAATATAATTCAAATATATTTTTCTCATAAGAATTCATAGCAGTGCTAATAATTATGACATACACATATTAAATGAAGATGTATATTTTTTTTTATAAACCGGTGTTGTGTTTGCAATTGTTTGATATTCATAAGAGCAGAGTATTTTTGTGAATTTTTTTTTAACAAAAGATGAAAAGTTTAAACAATGAAGAATTTTTCACAGCCTTCTTTGCTCATATTCACCAAGGGTGCACTGGTCTCAGGCTGCACCACACAAACAAAAACAAAATGAAAGAAGAAACAAAATGGCTACCATTTCAAGGTATTACACAACACGTCATACAGTGTCAAAACCACATAGCTAATGCAGCTTGAGACGAATCTGTGAACATTGCAAGATGTCAAATTGCAGTTGGTTGGGACATTAAGTTATGTCATGAACTTGGTTAGCCTTGTAGCTCCGGTATAAGCCCTGAGAAACAAAATTTATATACCAAACATGTCTTGGCTCAGCCAGTGAGTTTCCCTAACCTTGTGGACTTTTCACTGATGACCAATAGAGGGCTGCAACATTCCTGAGAGTTCACAGACATAATGAGGTTAATGTCATGGAGTCACTTATCAGGGACGACCTAAATGCGTTCAACACACACTCTCCTGGATCGGCACCTCTGCTCTCTTCTCCCTCTGTGTAGAGTTGCTCTGAGGAGAGCGAGACGGTGTCGGAGTTTCAGCACAAAAAGCTCGCTGTTCCCCTGACGAGATTCTGCACAGAACACACGGCACCTCAACACTACTACTAAACAAGCACATCAGGCACAACATACCGTCAATTTCCACTTCTTGAAAACACATAATTTATACCTTGGTTTAATTCTTCTGTGCCTGTGTGTTGATGTTTTAACAGCAGTTGTGCTACTCCAGCAGTTAGAGGAAGGTACACCCTCTTTACTTTGGAGCTAACATAACATTAAAAAAATACTGCAGCAGCATCACAGTAGGAGCGCCTGCACAAACAGCTCCTTATAAAGTCAATTAAACACTGTCAACATTAAGCACTGCTATGAAACGTGTCCTTTGTAAGAACAGATTGAGCCATTTTCCAGAATCAAATCAACACAGAAAACAATAAATCACCAGTAGGACAAAACCTAAACTAGACCACAGCATTGGAGACAGATTTAGAGCCAATAAAAACAAAATAAAAATTCCAGATACATTAAATGGCACACTTATATAGCGCTTTTATCCAAAGCGCTTTACAATGAGTCTCATTCACCCATTCACACACACTCTCACTCCAGTGGTAGCAGAGCTGCCATGCAAGGCGCTAACTTGCCATCAGGAGCAACTTGGGGTTCAGTGTCTTGCCCAAGGACACTTCGGCATGTGGAGTCACGTGGGCCGGGAATCGAACCGCCAACACTACGATTAGCGGACAACCCGCTCTACCACCTGAGCCACAGTCGCCCACATTAATGCAACATACAGCGAAATAAAAGTAAAGTTCGATATTTTCTCTAAGCTGGTATATTGAAAGGGTGTGTTATAGTCTAGAAAAATATTGTCCAGTATTTCATGCATGTGTGTGTTCATAGCAAAAAAAAAAAAAAAAAGTCAAATGTCAAAAGCATGAAAGAAAACCACATTTAAATGTGAAAGCTTTAATGCTCATCTTCTAGTCACCAACCAAACGTCAGAGTACATGTCTCCGGACATTTCAGACCAAAATGATCTTTGTTGCTTGACAAAGTTCACAGAATAAATGAATGTGAGCGGTGCAACTGAAAAGCGCTCGCCCTGTAGTCTGGTTTCACGTGTCTCAGAGGAAGCACGTGTTAGCTTTCACCATCACAGGTTGGTAGCTTTTGTACGATCTAAGCACTGTTTGTAAGATAAGGACTTTCAGTTTAAAATGAAGCAACATACCAAATGAAAACTTTTGTTTTATAAAAGTCAGTAGAAATGCAGGGTTTTTTTTTTTTTTGTTCTCTGGTTGTTCAAGCTACAAATAAAAACCATTAAAAGCCCGGTTATGAAACCCGGCTGTCCTGGGTGCACAGGCTATTAAGTTGTCCTACTTTATTTTTATCTAATATAAAAAGGAGATTGTAATTTTGCTGCCTGAGAAATGAACTGAAAAGAAAACATTGCAATCCCTCCTCTTTTTCCCTTTCCCCAGCTCCTGTTTTGAAATGACATATGCCTAAGGAAAAGACGAAGAGCCGAGAAGCTGTACTTCAACAGCGGGCCAATTTCCAGAAAATAATAATTATTATTTTGTTTTAAACAGTCTTAAAATGAAGAAAGTAGACTGATCACAGCACAGCAATAGAAGTATCACATTGTTGAGGCTTTTTTGAAATATAAGTATAATTAAAATGTTACAAATTGCTCCTTTAAATTATGCACCAATTTTTTTATGCATCATTTCGAACAGGCACTTTACCTGGGAAATATATACTGCATTCCTAGAACACACAATTCCTTACGTGCGATGAAAAAATCACGATGTTGCAACATGTTTGTTCGGTCTGAGGGAGTATATGCTTACAGGACAATTCATATTTAAGGCATTTCATTGATATGAAAAAGGCAGCAATACGTATCCAGTGGAATGTAATAATCACTTAACAGGCTGTGACGAGGCACTAGAGAGATACCACTGACAAAGAGCATTTCATTAGATCAGCCATAAGCATCAATTATTCAACACACACACACACACACACACACACACACACACACACACACACGCGCGCGCGCGATCCACTCCCTGTAAGGTGTGCCATAATGAAGCCAGCAGGCTGCTGCTGTCTGCAGTGCATCACACATCAGCCTTTGTCTCATGTACGCACGCACACACGCACACAGTATGACAAGTTTACACAAGACGAGACCGATACAACATGCTGCTCCTGAGTGTGAATGAGTCACTATCACAGGCTGTACATTTCTTTGATACAAAAGGGTCACTGCCTCTGCTATAATTAGGAGCTAGCAGCATTCAAGCTAACAAATGCTCCAGTTATAATAACTAAACACTACAACATATCAACAACGTCCATCTATACTCACCTCCCGGCTCTCATCATCCTACCAGCGGCATGGAGAGGAGCACACACACACACTGTAACTGTACACACACCACCATGCACGGTCACACTGCCACCAGCTTCACCCCCTGCACTCCTCCTCCCTCTCTCTCTCTCTCTCTCTCTCTCTCTCTCTCTCTCTCTCTCTCTCTCTCTCTCACACACACACACACCCACC
>JANDJT010000179.1:7507831-7520085 GCA_024331685.1 Stegophilus panzeri | reverse complement strand
GGTTGGGTTGGGCTGGAGTACGATTTTGAAAGCAGAGAAAGTAACAGACACACACACACACAGAAACAGACACATTCAATCATCATTAAAATACAAAGGGGCCCAGAAAACCAGACAGATGGAGAGAAGAAGCAAGACACAGGAAGTGAGAATGTCAAAGAAACACAACAAGAGAGAAACAGAAACACATGGAAGATGATAGATAGACAGATGGAGAAGGAGGAAGGCAAATGGGGGAGACAGACAGGCATATGAGAGACAGACACAAATGCAAAGAGACAGTGAGACATAAGTAGAAAAGAGACAGAGACATACAGTATAGATGGAAAACGATCAACACAAAAGGAGGGAGAGATAGAGACAAAGAAATCACATAGAATTTCTGTTGTTCATGAGCAGCACATTTGGCATGGCTGTCCTTACATGCCTGGTGTGCGTGCGTGTGTTTTATTTCAGGAGCTAATTATACATCAAGTCAGACGGGTGGGAAGCGCCGTAATCACAGAGCACATCTTAACTTGGGCGTGCGTGTGTGTGTGTGTGTGTGTGTGTACGCGTTTGCCATGGTGTTTAAGTACAGAGCATCCTCAGTGAACACAGTAACGTCCAGTGTGACTCAGAGTCTCCGCCAAAGCATCCAGGCATGGGCGCACACGCACACACACACACACACACACACACACACACACACACACACACACACAGACAGAAGTAGCTATATTGGGGCTCCACATCTGCTCTCCACATGTGCTCTTTCTTTCTTTTTTTTTTTTTTTTTTTTAAACAGAGAAACATCAGAAAACACACCATGGTGTGTTTTAAACTAGTTTCAGCAAAATACATTCTGATGCCTGGGAGCTTACTACAAACAGCCTACGAACATCTACAAACGTACTACGAACATCTCTACTCCTTTTGCTCCTGTAAAGAAGGTCAGGATTTATGAACATGGATGACTATGCAATTTATAAAACACACCTATGTTCTCATGTCATTACAGTTGGAAAGTCTCAGTATTAAATGGAAGAACAAATTTGATCTCCATAATTGGAATCGGTCTTCTGTGAGGACATTAACTGGGGTGGACAAAATGTTATAAATACTGTAGGCAGCCCTCATGGTAAGTAAACGCTCCAGTGTACTTGTCCAGTTCCATGTTTTGGTTGCCTGGAAACCTAATTAAGACCTAAGTGGTAGCTAACATACTGTAACGAGTTTATGACTATCATCCTTGACTAAGTTTCTAATGACAGCAGGCTGCTGGCCAATGTTCTGTCCTCACACTGCATGTAAAACATCTCAATATCTCAATAAGTATAAAACTGAGAGGTGACTACACAGTGTGCTAAATGACATCTTTGCACTGCAATTTATATTAGGCTCAGTTTAGTCAGTGTTTCCACACCCGTGATTAAAAAAAAAAAAATACATCCATTATCCAGACACGCTAATTAATCCATCTAGTAAAAAATGTTCTATAATCAACCAGACCATGTCTCTGTTTTGTTTTTTTTTCCCTCTTTCTTGACGTTGAACTTACTTGTCTTTCGGGCAACTCTGTATAAAATCTAATAGCCTGGACATGAAAAGTGCTTGTCCCAGGCACCTGGGCTACTGATTTTTTCCCCCAACCAGGCATCATGGTGGACCAGCTCAGAGATCCACCACGTTCACCATACCACTCTGGGTTCAGAATTAGCTAAAATAATATTTGCTGTACTTTGTACTGTTTATGAACAATTATAAATTTTGTGCATCAGCACCTCAAATACTTCAGATAAAACCATCAATAAAGAGTGTGATGGTTCTGTCTGTACAATGCATCATACACAGTTAAATCCCTAGTGTTGAATTAACACCCAGAGTGTTTATATGAGTCCAGTGGACTTATATAAAACACTGAAGGGTGTGAATTCAACACTGTGGGTGTTAAATCAACACTGGTGTTTTTGCTGTGTATGTACCCTCAGTACAATTACATTGACAAGTAATGCAATGCTGTCACCATATCTGTCTTTCATTTAAAAAAAAATAAATAAGGAAGAAAGACAGATAGAACTTAAGAGAGATAAATAGAAATGGATAGAGATAGACATTCACAGAGATCGTCAATGGGAAAAATAGACAGAGCGAAACAGTTATAAACACACACACACACACACACACACACACATATATATATATATATATATATATATATAGAAAGAGAGAGAGAGAGAGAGACATAAGGGGAGATAGGAAAAGGGAGAGACAGACAGAACAAGACAGATAAACACAGAGAGATGGTCATAGAAACAGAGAGACATAGAGAGAGGCACAGAGAAAGAGATGGACAGAGAGAGAGACAGACATAGAAAAAGACAGACAGAGACATTAAGATAGCCAGAGACTGACACTGAAAGATAGACAACAAGAGATCCAGATAAGAAGAGATAGAAAAAGGAAAGACAGACTGAATGAGAAGGCGAGAAACAGAAATTGACAGCGAGATATAGAAAAAGACAGAAAAAGAGAGAGAGACAGAATGAGAGAGCTAGAGACAAAGAGAGATAGACATAGAAACAGACCGACAGAGAGAGACAGAGATAAACACTGAGAGCTTGACACAGGGAGATGGAAAGAGGCAGAGATATATATTGAGAGAGAGGAAAAAAAAAAAAAAAAAAAAAAAAGAGAGAGACAATGAGAGACAGACATAGAAACAGGCTACATAGAGAGAGACAGACAGAGACACAGAGATATAGCTAGACAGAGATAAACAAAGATTGATGCAGGGAGAGATTGAAAGAGACAGAGATAAACAGACATTATATGAGAGAGAAAGAGAGAGAGAGAGAGTGCTGCTCAAATAGCACACCACAATTATTCAGCAACACACTGGGATCAAAACAGATCTTGCAGTTTATACCCATCATGTGTCCCAGTTTAAGACTGGCCTGTACTTATTTGACCAAATGATTCTTTTTTTAAATCACACCAATGCTATGATTAAAAAAAAAAAAATGTATGGTTTATCATGAATCTCACAGTATTTCAAAGCACAACACTGAATTCACGACGACATGACACTGGTGTCTTTCTGATCTGCAACACACTGCTCAGGCTGGAATGGAGAGAGCAGCCAGCAGACAGGTGTAACGTGGCACAGAGAGCAGAGGAGAGAACAGTGCCACCTGCTGGTATGATACAGCCGGTACCACACACTTCCACCATCTATTCTTTATAAAGCACTTCACATCGCTTCTGGAAACTAGTTTTTATAGTAAGTGCTTCGAGACTTGTGTGCGCGTGGCCCAATCCAAACAATTATGATTTTCAGAACTAACAGAATCATACAAAACCCAGGACACAACAAGGCTGCACTGGATGCCATTGTGTAATGAGTAAATCCATTACCACATAGACAACACTTACGACATGGATCTACAAAGTCAAGCAATTTTTATTCACTGTGGGAAAAAATATGGTCTTCAAAATAAGGTTTTGGTTGACTTGTTCAAGAACACAACAGTGGGACGGGAACTCACAACCTACCGGTATCTATGTAGATCCTTACATCTTTCAGAGCGGCACAATTCACTGAATTTTAATCAAGAACATGATGTGTGGCTTGCAATATTGGTGAGCTCAACTAATTGGCTAATGTTAAATATAATTTTAAAAAAATAGTTTATCGTATTTAGTCACATACTGTGGTGGCATACCGATTTTATTATTTTAAATTGAATTGTGTTTATATTTAAAGGTTACACTCAACGTGACCAAGAAGGAATGTTATTTTAGTTTACAACTATCTTTTTCCCCCCAAAGCTAAAACATTATATTTATTCATGAATCATGTTGTACTTTTTATCCGTTTATAGTTACATTTAACATGTAGTACAAGTTAGTTGCTACATTTTATTCCTTCGCTAGCCTCTCTAAGTTAATAGGTCAAAAAACACTGCAGCTTTTCATTTGATAGACAAACTAGTAAGACTTTCCTGTGGCAGAAAACTTTACAAAAGGTTGTTACAAAGCTCTAACACTGAAGACTCCTTCCGAAAATTCCTCACAGAAAACTTCACCATATCAACAATTAGAAAATATTCTGTTAACTAAAAACACTTTAAATTCCATTTATTCTTATTTTTAGATTATGTGGAGCGCCTGATACATCAGAATGAGCACATTAATATAGACCTGTGATTTGTCTTTCAGTCAGAGCTACAGTCAGAGCAACTAACATAGATATTATAGAAAATACCAATCACAATCGAGAATTCAACAGTGCTGTGTTTGTTCTAAATAATTTTTGAAGAATTGTACATAATTTTAGTCATTATTTTGCAGCCCCGCCGTCTTTCTGCACTGTGTAAGCCTTGTAAAGCTTTATTTTTTTTATAGTATCGCTGATCACATCTTCCGACGTGGAATTTTCTACTTTCAGTCCACGTCTTTGTAAAGTTATGTAACCGTTATCGGTCCCGAAACTAGCTCCTGCAACTTCGCTCATCTTTCAGAGAAGACCAGAATAGCAGGATGAACTGCCACCCTATACAGCAGCCACTCACTGTTTATTTCTCACAGTAAATCTCCTGAGGACACTTCGCTTCACTCTCGACTCTGACTCGCAGTCTGGAATGACTCATGCTCAAGCAAAGGATTTGCAAACGGCAGCGATCTTGCTCATTAATCCCCGTTTTATTGCATTTCCTTCTCCAACACACCCATTTAACGTCTTGAAAGGTGTGTTAATGAGCTGATGAGAATAGGAAGAACACTGTTAGAGTATGGAAAAATACCAAAATGTGTAACTTTCTCTAGTGACAAGACTTAAAAACAGTGATTTACAGCCTAAAAGGGAAAAACAGGAGTGAAGCAGGACACGATGTTCCTCATGCGTTTATGTCTAATGGCCTGGGCTTGTTTTTAAAACCCACAATGCTCACAGGTCTCCAGTCGCACACTACAGGCCGCAGCTTTGACGCTGAATATCCAGAGTCCAGCGCAGTTCAGGGGTTTCTCAGTTCCTAATTAAACCTGACCACATAATAAAACACTGCGTGTTAGTGTGCTGGGGCATGACACAAAGCAGATTTACTGTTCCCACTGTTCAATTATGTTAATCTTTTAATAGGACAGGAATTTTCCAATGATTACAGTTTTTTTTTTTTTTTTTAAACTGAAAGAACAACATGCTGTGCTGTTATCAGTGTATACTGTATTTACATCTAACGTTGTCTGCAAAACAAGCACGTTCTTGTTATCGCTTTTGTTATCAACTGCTGTAGCAGATATAAACAGTCATGCCTTGCACAAGCCTTTCGTTATACTCTCTCGAAATTAATAAAAAGAAAACAAAAATGCAGCTTGTCACATAACTGAGAAAGTGCAAAGTTGTCCGTCCTGAAAACTTTCCCTGCAGCAAAAAACCTAAAGGAACAAATTTACCTCAAAGCACCGATGCACTAAATTCTTCTTTCATAAATTTTAAACGTCTCTTTACAGAAGGATTCGCTAAGAGAGCATTTATACGTTATTAAATAACAACATCTGACCAATCAGAATCAAGAATTCAACCCAGCTTTAAAGGGACGGTTTAAACATTTTTCACTATAAGATGTAGTCAACACCTTCTAAGACGTGCCTGACATTTAGTTCTTTACTGTTATAGCTAATGGTAACCAAAGACCACATTTACAAATATACAGTTGTATGCAAAAGTTTGGGCACCCCTCACCGACTTACATATTTTGTTATTTCTTGAACTCAAAAGAAGCAAACTGTAGCAAACTATTTAAAAAATATTTTTTCCTGCAAATGTTAAAGCACAGTTACTTTTTATTTGACAAATTTTAAAAACAGAACAATTATATAGCAATTGTGGCATGTGCAAAAGTTTGGACACCCTATGAAGCACTATGAAGTAACAGGAGCTTTGACAAAAATCAAAGCTTGCAAACGCTTTCTGTAGTCAGCTAAGAGTCTTCATTCTTCCTTGTAAAATATTTCTCGTTCTGAGATATCCTTGGGCCATCTTCCATGTGCTGCATGTTTAAGATCATTTCCGGGTTTTGCTTTGCCTTTCGGCCCGGCATATTGCCTTTCGGCCCGGCACAGTTCTGTCTGAAGGTCTCGCAGTTCCCCTTAACTTCCTTTTCTTAATGACATTTTGGACAGTACAAGCTATTAATCTTTTTATAGCTTCCCCTGTGTTACAGACATTAATTAGATTCATTTTCAGATCCTCTGTCAGCTGGTTAGAGGAGGTCATGTCGAGTCAAAGTCTAACACGTTAATTAAGTTCTGAGGCTTTACAACTGGATGAGTGTCCAAACTTTTGCACACAGCAAAATTATTATTATTATTTTTTTAAGTTAATCAAATATAAAGTAACTGTGCATGAACATTTTCAAACAGTGTTACCTTTTAAAACTAGTTTGGTGCAGAGGTTGTGTTTATGTAAAGCGGCAAAATATGTCATTTGGCCAGGGGTGCACAAACCTTTGGATACAACTAAGTTCAGAGTAGGTCATCAACCTTTCAGCTTTCTGGTAAAAATCTACTTTCAAACTTTGAGAGGGCAGAATGACTTCAAACTGGGCTAAGGGGAAAATTTGAAAATTGTGCAAATTTGCCTTTTACACTAGTACGTATGTTACCTGATCTTATATTCCTTATAGATTTTATGTTCCTGATCAGTGTTGGTGACAAAGTCATTAGCTGAGTATAAACGTTTGCATATCCCAGAACAGAATAAAGACAACTGTAATATATAGCAATAGGATTCTATCAATGCATCACAAGTGGCAAAAATGGTCAAACAGTATCGTAAAAAAGCAACAGAAGAGTGTTAACCCTATTGTCCGGAGATGACGAGTTCGAATTCTGACACTTCTGAAAGAGTAAACCTGGCTGTGCTCGATAGGTGGGAGGGATGACGTACTCTCTCTCCTGTCAATCACAGCAAAACTGGCCAATCATGTGCATCTGTGAGTACATTTATGCGGAAGAGGGCGAATAGCAAGTGTTACACTGTCCTGTGTAGAGGTCGACCTATAGTGGATTTTTACTGATAGCGATAACTAAGATGGCCAGTACCCAACTTAGGTGAACTTTATTACGAAAATAAACAGTACAGACTGTACCATGAAGATGTACTGTATTTAAAAAAAATAAATAAATAACAACTTCATAAATATTAAAGTAAATAAAAGATATACATCCAAACTGAATCACAAAGCAATACTTCAAATAACTAATAAAAATAGAGACATCCAAAATAAATCAAAAAACACTTCAAATAAACAACAGAATTGTCAGTGATGACCAGTAGTTCCGGCAATCGGTTATCGATGCTGTTTAGTCTGCAAAACCGATCAATCAGTCGACCTTTAGTCCTGTGACCTATTAAAAAAGATGCAGACGCACTTCATGTGTCTCAGAAATAACACGTGATGGGTTGTTGTTTGTTACAGGATTGTTGTTGCAGGATATACATACGAGGTGGGACCCAAAAATACCCAGAATTCGAACGTGGCGTGCACACTTGGCGTAGTTGCAGGGTTTGCCACAAGGTAGTATATAATAACAGGCTGGTGAGTCAGTCTCCCGAGTGGCGAGAAAACATCCAGAGGAGTGGTGCACCCAGAACTGGATCTTGCACCATGACAATGTACCTGCACACAATGCATTTTTAACCACATTGTTTCTGGTGAAAAACTCCATGGTTATCACTTCACATCCACTGTATTCACCAAATCTCGCTCCTTGTGACTTCTTTTTGTTCCCAAAATTAAAAAAAAATTAGACTAAAGTGGAAAAGATTCACCACCGTGAAAGAAATCCAGGAAAAAAAAAACTAAACGCAGGAGGCTCTAGAGATGATGACAAAAGATGACTACAGGACATGTTTCCAGGAATGGGAGAAACACTGGGACAAGGGTACTGCATCACAAGGAGAGTACTTCGAAGGTGATAAAATGAGAACTGCTGTACGTTTTTAACACACCAGGATTAATTTTTTTTTTAATTTTTGGGAATTTTTGGGTTCCCCCTTACAAATGTAATTTTCTTTGTTTAGAATTCTTTTTATTTGTAGATAAATTATTAAGTAGTGGATTTTTTTTTTCATACAAAAAACAAACAAAAAACACTCAGCTGTGCTAGAAGACAATTTTACGAACACCTCACACTCACACACACCTATTAAACCCACTCATTACCTGAGCTCAGGTGTGTACAGAGCAGGAATATTCGTCACACCAGACACTATGATTTTGCTCCAACATGATACTTACTTAATGACCATTTAGGATTACTCAGTGGCTGATCGAGTACGGTTTGAGTTCAGGGCTGTGTGTGTGTGTGTGTGTGTGTGTAATTATATATATGTATGCATGTGTATATATACATGCATACACACACCTTGAGTGTTAGAAATGGGCTCCATAATTCATCACCATTATTATTATTATTATTATTATTATTATTATTAGTAGTAGTAGTAGTAGTAGTAGTGCTGTTCTAAAACAGCTGCATTTATTTATTTATTTATTTATTTATTTATTTATTTATTATAGCTTAACTATAGGCCTAATTATTATTATTATAGTTTGTTTGTAGCACTTGACCAGTTCATTACAGAATATTGTAGATAATAACGGCCTCTGCAGTCCAGCTGTTTGAGATCCAGCCGCCTTACAATTAGTTGCACCAGAGTTTTCAACGTCATCTAAACTTTTACATTTTTCCCCCCTGACCGGACAAACGTTATTTCTAACAAGAAAAAAACTTTCATATGTTTGTCCGGAGTTAAACCGAACACAAACACACACACACAAGATACACAGAAACACGAAACGGAAACTTAAAAGATTTCCTAGACTATATTTTCCCCCACCGAAAGCCCAAGTATGGAAAGGAAACCAACTTACAGTTTGACGCCAAGACGCCAAAACTTCTCCCCAGGACTCGTCTTTCCCGTCTTCCCGTCAGTCCCAGGAGATATTTTGAGCTTTGTAAATAGTAACGCCTCGACGTCGCTTAAAAAAGAGCGTCCAAAGTTTAGTTAAATATGAATGAGAAAACTGTTCAGTCAAGCCGAAAAGACAAGCAGTAGCACGGCGCGGGAACGCGCACTGACAGACTCGGGGGAAAATGACGGCGGGGGCGCGCACAGCTGACCGCGCGCTCTGACGAGCAGTGACGTAGAAGCGTTCCAATCTGTGAACAGTTAGTGCGAAAATCCTCTGACTCACATACTTACATAGTATCCTAGATACTGTTCAAGTATGCATAACTGTCTACTCACAAGAGTGTATTAAATCACATACTTTTATACATAACTGTTCATAACAACGAACACTGCCACAAATATCTACACTTTTAAATACTTAAAAGTAATTACTATTCACTAATATGACGTAGTGTGTACTATACAGTAATCTACATAATTAGCATACACTTTAAAAGTGCTGTTTATAAAATTATGAAATGTGTTTCTGGACCAGGGGCATAGCCAGACCTTTTGCAGTGGGGTGGTCAAGTAATGCCCAGTTATTTTAATGGGGTGGGAATCTAGGTTGGGGCAAAATACTTACCCGCATCAATAGAAAATGACATAATATGCCCCCTATCTGTGTATGAGCTGAGTAGGGGCTCAATCAGACATAAGCAAGATTTGTTTGTCATCTAGCAAGCTACAAAGAAAAAGCCATAGCTAACATAACATTAGGCTAAATTCAGTATCATTAGTCAAAGGTAGCTAATAACAAACTGAAGAAATCCAAATGTTATTGTTGGCTATGAAAGACCTTGTGTCTGTAGCTTGTTCCATGCCTCTGGACAATAATGAAATAAAGTTTTAAGTTTCCCAGAGATGTTGTAGTGGGAGCGTTGTTATTATTCCATCTAGCTATGTTCAACAGTATTGGCCTGCATGCAACTAATTCTAGTTTCTTTATTTCAGGCTTCTGTTTAAAACGTTTCATTCTGGAAGTTAGCTTCCTGATATGCTGGGGTATGCGAAGAAAAGAATTTCACTGTGCATATGTACATGGGATCAATAAAGACTCATTATCATTAACATTATCATTACCATTATCATAAAGCCACTCAGCTTGGCCTGTTTTTCTTAAAAAGCAACTCATGATGCATCATTTACCAGAGATGGTGGTGTCAGTGGGTGGAAGATTTTCACAGCAATTACAGTTTACTTTGCAGTTTAATGGAACATTTCCAAACTGCTCATTTAAAGCAATTTAAATATGATAGATTTTTAAAAAATTCAAATACTAAATATAACCACTTTGTACTTAAGGGAAATCTAAATATACTTGAAACAAGAGTGACAGATTGTGTTTAGTGCTTGCTACATTATCCAATGGTATTTTTAATGCTACGTGTTTTATTCGTTTTAATGTACAATTCATTATCCGAAGCAGCACCGCAGACAAATTGTTTTACATGCTGGTGTTGTCTGTTATCTGCTACAAGTAGTCAAAGTGCCCATCACTTTTAGACAGCAAATATAACCCACCACATGGGTATTTATTTATTTATTTTTTACAATACTAGGTTTGTTAACACTCAAAAACTAACAAATGTAGTATAGTGTGCAGTATAGTGAAAATAACCAGGCACCATATTAGGTCATAGTGTCTGAAAATGTACTTCTGTATTGTACTATGCTTTTTTGTAGAACGATTAATATAAACCTGTGATTTCAATTATAACCTACCTTATAGTAAATGAATCACCTTTTGACCAATCTGATTTGAGAATTCAACAGTGCTGTGGTATAAAAGGAATGAATCATACTGCTCCATCTTATACACAAATGAATCAACACACAAAGAATATCTTTATATCCCTTAAATAATGAGAAATGTTTATGCTGTCGTCAACTGTAGAGCTTTTAAAAGACTTGGCTATTATGAGCGTTTCCCGTCTTCTGAATGAACTCGGCTCATTCAGTATTGTTTCCTAGATTCTCGCCTTTTTTCACTTCCTGTCTTGGTCTACTAGAGGTTGGGAGAAACAATACCAAAAATCCTCCCATTTCCTGTCCCCTTTCCTCCCTCTCTCTCTCAGTCTCTCTCTCTCTCTCTCTCTAATATGTCCAGTCATTGCTTATGGTTAGTGCGTGAAGAAACATAAAGATAATTTACAATGACAAAATACACAATATGGTGACAGAAATCACATACGGAAAAAGTACTATTTTATACAGACAAGTCACAGTTGTAGTATGTTTATATTGCGCATACAACGTTCCTGCAATTGCTCAATTTCAGTGCAACTTCCAAAAATCAGAGTACACCCATGTTGTTTATGGCGGGTTAATGTTACTAGTAAATTAAACTCTGTTTAATGGGGCAGTGTTACTTTTTAATACTTCCTTTCCTGTTCATAACATATAAAATGTCTAAAAAAACAACAACAACAAAAAACCCTCACCTCGTAATGTGCAGAAAAATAATTTTCTACAGAGTAGGTGAGAGCCAGCACAATCGCAACACGCTTGTTTTCTCTAACTGCACACATTGGTTATAAATCAGTTTACAAAAACCTCAAAGTCTCAGCTCAGGATGGGCCCAGCTCCTTGGAACAAAAACTGATCTATAACTCTAAACACTGTACATATATAAACATTTTGCACATTTTGGAACTTAAATCCAAATGTAATGCTCAGAATGGCTCACAGTTCCACTTTTAGGGCCAGTTTATAATGGGAAGGGTTCTAGTCTCAGTCTTAATTTTGTTTAGAAGGTACCTAGGTGAGTATAGTGTGCATGAAGATTTCAGGTTCTAGACTTCTCTTATTTTTTTATAGGGGCAAGAAAGTACATAAAAAAAAATTCCCCTCATTTTTGGGTTGAATATCTCTGGTGGGGGACCAGATACGAACCTGAAATTAGAGAAATAAGTCCTCTATAATAGCATTCTGCTGTAACAATTTTGAATTTGACATTCCACTGGTTACAGAGCTAGGGCTCGTAGAAATCTGGGGAAAAGCCTACTTTATTCATGCATTTTGAGTAATGAACAGATTTACTATATATAAGCAAAACAAATAATAAAAATGAACAGTATTTTACAGTAATTATGTTTATGATTGACATACAATTGATATACAATAGGTCTAAAATGTTACTACATTTGATATTAGCAACAGTGAAGCATGATCTATTCAATTTTCAATTCAATTCAATTCAATTTTATTTGTATAGCGCTTTTTACAATAGACATTGTCTCAAAGCAGCTTTACA
>JANDJT010000179.1:7469795-7481565 GCA_024331685.1 Stegophilus panzeri | reverse complement strand
CTCCAAATTGCTGACATTGCTCCTCTTCCGACTACCTGCTCAACTGACGAGAGGTTAGGCTATGTCACGTTGTCATATAAAGTGGTATCGGTGCGGTTGTTATCGGGGTAGTTTTACAAGTACGAGTACGAGTACATGAGCACAGTATCGGGCTGACACCCGAGTACTGGTATCGGTATCCCTAGTTGTCTAGGCTGTCTTTGTATGCTATAGCATTAAGATATCCTTTCACAGGAACCAATAGGCCCAAACCTGTTCCATCATGACAGTTCCTCTGTGCACAAAGCAAAGTCCATGAAGACATGATTTGCCAAGGTCAGTGTAGAGGAACTCAAGTGGTCTGCACAGAGCCCTGACCTCAACTCCACTGAAAACTTTTTTGGATGATTTGGCGTGCTGACTGAGCCCAGGCCTCCTCACCTGACATCAGTGCCTGATCTCACTAATGCTTAACCATCCCAACATGTTCCAAATTCTAGTGGAAAGCCTTCCCAGAAGAGTGGAGGTTTTTATAACACCAAAGAGGAACTAAATCTGGAATGGGATGTTCACCAAGCAAATATGGGTATAATTAGTCAGGTGTCCACATACTTTTGGCCATACAGTGTATCTGGCAATTATGAAGCCTTTCATGAGTAAGCATGGGCTAAATATTTGATATACAATAATCATACAAGTCATACAAGTCCTGTGCAAGTTGTTACTATAGAAACAATAATGTATTATAATGGGTGCTATGTATATGTAATAAACCTGTAATTTGCAGCTGCATGACTGAACTGCTGTTACGGAAAATTAACCAACACCTTCTGACTAATCAGACTAGAGATTTCAGTAATCAGTTCAACTGAACACAGACTTGGGTTAAATGTTTGTGTAGTTTGAAAATATAATGGAGATTAGTTTTAATTTAAGGGAAAATAGTGAATTTATTTAAGCTCATTAAGTCAAAGGAACCGTGTGGTAGTGAATATCTTCTTGAATATCCAATTGTCATACTCTGGTGTGACAAAATGATGCCTTCTCTTGTTTTCTATAGACGTCTGAATAATAATGTCATGCTACACAGAGCATTTCAGCATTTCAAAAGTAATTTATTAATTATTACAGGTGGCAAACATTTGCAATAAGGTCAGCCTGGGCCAAGCCAGCAGCAGCATCTCACACACGAACACAACAACAACAGCAATAACAATTACAACAACAAATAACATTAACTAAAAGAGCTAGCTAAGGATGTAGCTTTGTAGCACATCTTTCTTTAGTAATTTTTCTCTCAAGCTATGCTATTGTCAGACCTACAGTATTCTGCGAAATCACAAACTGAGTTCACATGCAAAGCTTCCCAAAACTGATTTTTATGTTAGCATTGAAAAAGACTCCATTTTTAATTAAAAAAAAAACCAAACAAACCATTTTGGAGCTTTAGTAACAAATCTGCATAATCGGATCAGTCATCCAAGAGGAGTTGATTTAAAAGTTATGTTTTTAAATTGAAAGGGAACCTTAAAACTGAATTTCTGTTGAGTCAGAAGCATTCTGTTGAATGAGAAGCAATATGGCGGACTTTTTAAGCATAATACTTAGCAGGTGCCATACAATATCACCACAAGCTGTAAAGAATTGACTGGAATACTCATCTGTAGAGTGACATTTATGATGATTATTAGCACAGCTACTGACAGGCTAAGCAAACAAGCTAACCATACTCCTGGAGAAACAGAGAAAGTTTAAATAAAAAAAAAGGCTCTGAAATAAGAACGAAACAATTATGGCATAGCTATGCAAGCATGGCTCACATGGTAGGTCAGACTGGCTAATTCAGTAACAGATCATTATAACTAAGCAGCCAGCTGGTATTTCTACAGAGCAATGGAATGTGTGTGTGTGTGTGTGTGTGTGTGTGTGTGTGTGTTTCCATGGACTGATTGTTCTCTCTCTTTCTGTCTGTCTCGCTGGGTGTAAGTCCCTCTCCCAGTCTTCTTCTCCTTATGTTTAGGGGGCTCTCATGGCCTTCTCCCCTGAAACAGAAGGAGAAGAGGAGCTGAGTTACAATCTGTCTCAAATACTCAAACCTCTGCAGCCCAAATACACAGAGAGACACTTCAAGTCCCAGTGCACTGACATCAGCACACAGATCTCAGATTTAACCATCATCTAATTTAAGAGCTAAGTCAGGTGTTTCAGAGTGGAATAAAATGCAAAATGAAATGAGCCATACTACTGAAATCTACAGAGACTGTGCAGTATTATTTTTTTTGTCCTATCCTGTTATCTGTTAAAAAAAAAAAAAAATCAAGATCAAAACGTTCTACAGTTTTTATTGAGACTAAATAATGATGGGAGATAGATGGAAGTTGAGCACAATGTTATATGTGACAACTTTTTAATAATTCTTTGAAATTTGTTAACTCTGCAAGGTGGTGACAAAATCACCCATGAACTATGTTACCTATACTCTACAAGTTAACTCTTTAGCCGTAAGTAGCAGTTTCCAGTTGTGGTTAATTTTCACTTTGCACAGTTCATCTGGGTGAACTTTTAACCCCAAAGACAGCCTTCATAATTTTGCAAGCACGAGGAAACCGAAACCAAGAGGGTGGAGATGTGGTCTCCTTTTTTCTGAAGAAACCCAATGGAGAAACTATTCATTATTAAAAGGACTTCTGCCTTGCTATTTTCCTAATTGTACCTGTTGGATAAAGTTGCAAAAAAAAATCCTCAAACTATCTAACATAAGCTGTTCTCTAAACCTCTTTATACAACAGTTAGCTCCGATCAACTAATTTAACTGGTCAAGCGGTGTTCCAAGAGTGCAAATATTTCATATATATATATATATCCATACTGGGATGTGTGAATCAATTTCTCTTGTCTGCGTTCACCACGTATAATTTCACTTCCTAGTTTAAAATGATTACTACAGTAGTGTTAACGACGTCATCAGTCGACAAGGCAATCTATACTTTCAGGAATATAAATTATGACTTAAAATATGAAAGCTCGCCAGATAGGGATGAAAAGAAAGAAGAGATGGCAATTTTAATGCGGATGTACAAATCAATGCGAGCTAGCTAGTTACAATATCTAGCTGATGTGCTATAAAGTGAGAGTGGCTTCTCCAGGGTCTATTTCCACTAGCGGCGACAAATTGGACAAATTGGACAAATTTGGTCCAAAATGTCAGTTACTCAATATTAATTTCTTGTTTATAGAACTGTTGCATAAAAGCAATATTGCACTTGCAATTGTGCGATTAACTGCACTTTTGCTTACGTGCAGTTACCTGCACTCTTGCTTATGCAGTATTCCTTAAATGTTCCATTCAAACCAGGATTCAAACAAGGATTGTCCATAATCAGCTGATTTTTATCACCACTTTAGTGAGAAATTTTTTTTTGCAAAATATCAGTGTGACCAGTGATTAATGCAGGTATTTTTAAGGCCATTTTTCCCTCATTCATCACCTTGGAAATCAATCCCTAATCAAAATAAATTCAAACAGGACCACAAAAACTCTTTTAGACATCTATTCATTGTCTTGTGTGAAACACCATAATTCACTATACCTAATCTAGTAATCAGACATATACTGTAATACAGGCAAGCTTCTTAAGCATGCATGTACATTATTTTAAACACCTTTCTTTCTCAGTAGATTTATACAAATATTATGAATTATTAGTAATAGATTTGAATGCACTCATGTTTGGCAGTTCCATGTCTACTTTGAGGGTATATGGGGAAAAAGGTATAATATAGACTTACTGCTCTGAACTGTATCCAAAGTGTCCTGTGAAAAGACATTAAACCATTAGAAGGAAGTAAAACCGACATTTTTAGCATGATAATGATTAATTTCATTGACTGAAACACAACTTTCTGCAGCCGAGGTGTGATTTTTAGGCTATTAAATTGTCCTAGGTGCAACTTTCACATTTCTCAAATCAGTTCTCATTCATTGTGGTCATTATTTATCCACCATACAGACTTTTTGAGTTCACTTGATTTATTGGCTTTGCCTTCAGAAAAGTGATAGACAATTACATCACTTTGAAAAGATTTCCCAGCTTTGGCCTGATGAGACCTTCAGGAAAAAAAATGACTGTAATAATTCAATAATTCAAACTCCCTCACTTAACTGAATAGGCACATGTGTAATATGCTGATATTACACTTTTCAGGCGCCAATTTTGGCCAATTCTAGACTAGCTGGTGTAGTGGTATTTTAACATGCAAATTGATGCTAATCTTACCCTGGCTGAGACCTACAAGCAGGTTTATATTAAAGGGATATATACATGGTGTCCCAAAAGTCTCCATACATAGGGGAAATTCACATGTATTGAAATCATTCTCATGGCTGGCTTGGTAAGATTGTGATGGACTTTAACAGGAACCAATGCAAGCACATAACACGACACTTTTGCCAAACTTATTAACAAATTCAAAAAGACTGGAAGTGTTGCGGACCAACCGAGAAGTGGACGTCCATAAACATTCATTGATGAAGACACAACCGATGTGGTTAACAATAGACCAAAGCTATGCCCAAAGCTGGGATTTAAGGAAGAAGACAAATCATATGAAATGTCATTTGGAGTTTGCCCAAAGACATATTGGAGACTAAGCAAATATATGGGAATAGGTTTGTTGGTCTGATGAGACCAAAAATTAAACTTTTTGGCCTTGGCACAAAACGCTTTCTTTGGCAGAAAACTCAGCAATGTTTATCATCCTGTGAACACCATCCCCAGAGTAAAGCGTGGTGCGGGTAGCATCATGTTGAGATTTGCCCCTAGCTTTTGATTGCTTCTCTGAATAATCCCCCTCTTTACTCAGTTACTGACCTTTTGGTGGATGGCCTTCTCTAGCTAGAATTGTGGTTGTACTACTAAGGGATAGTTTGAGTAGATTCATGACATATAATCCCAATTACGTCCATTTCAGTTCCAGTTTGTAACACGACAAAATGTGTCAAAGTTCAAGGGGTGATTACTTATGCAAGCCAGTGTATGCCATTATGCCAGTGCTTACTCTGTGTTTAATAGGATTGAGATGTGCCGATGTGACTGAATGTTCGAGCCTCACATCTAACTGCATTTCTTGATAAAAATATTAATTCTAACTTCATCCCTTTTTACAATTCTACCGCTCTGAGACAGTTTACCACCTGGTAGAAAAATATCAAGAATATCTTCAAACTTCTTTGAACTACCTTTAACTCTAAAGTTTTGTTGAATTAGAAATTAGAGAAAAACATTTCATTCTTACAGAATATGATTTACAATACCTAAACATATTTTTGAATGCTGATGTAGCAGCTATGTTATCATACCTCTTTTGGCTTCAGAACAGGCTGTGGCATAATGCGACCGAGTCCCTGCACAATCCAGCCAACCACGCTTAAAAATGAAAGAAAATCATATTAATTTATGGGTAGACCTGTGCTTGCATTCTATAATCTGCAAAGTACAAGCCTATAGTAAACTAAACAAATGTTCTTATCATGCCATTACAAGGACACAACAGCAGAAGCAACTGCAAATATTAGCTATATGCAACTCAAGTGCATTTGCTGGAAAAGATGAAAAACATTTATTCATTTCAGCAGTGGAGCATTTCGGTTTTATTTTCTTCACAGTTAGCAGTTTCAATTTAATATGCATTTAAATAGTTTGGGGTCTTGGCAGAACAGAAACAGTATACAGTAATCCACTTACTTGGATTCTTCCTCCAC
Source organism: Stegophilus panzeri (assembly GCA_024331685.1). NCBI lineage: Eukaryota > Metazoa > Chordata > Actinopteri > Siluriformes > Trichomycteridae > Stegophilus > Stegophilus panzeri. The sequence goes on along the minus strand of JANDJT010000179.1, from coordinate 7,475,825 downwards.
ACTGGGTTGCCATGGAAACAAACAAATAAACAGTTAATTCTCAAACACGCCAAGGTTGCCAGATTGGGTTGTCAGTTTCAAGCCCAATAATGGTTTTAAACCTTCCTAGTTCATGCCAAAACAGTCAAAACTGTAATGGATGAGCAAAAACAAAAACAACAACAACAGCAACAACAAAACAACTATAGAAATCATATTAATCAAAATCAGCCAAAAGGTTTTATTAACCAGGCAGATGCCATTTTTAAAAAACCGATGTGATAAAAAAATGACACAATGAAATGGGAAAACTGTCCAATCTGCCCATGAGTAAATGTATAAGTGGACCAACTTTGTTCCCTTGGTTGTGTCCTCAGCTGCTGAGCGATCAGGTGCTGAACAAAGGAAGAAAAATATGAGATTTTTACAATGCCTTTATGTAACAGTTACCTATCCAGAGCATAGTTCATTCATTTTCAGAAACAAAAGAGATAACCTTTAAATAAATAAAGAATCCAGACAATAGAGAATATTTTCTACCTTTTGGAGGTGCAGTATTAGTAGCAGGTTCTTTTTTATCTGAAGTGTCTGTAATAGATGGAGAGTGTCCTGGCTGTGGAACAACCTTCTCCAAACCATGCTTTATCCACTCCATCACCCTGACAAGGCAACAAATATGAAAGTCAGAGTTTGAGAAACAAGCACAGACTAAACTAAAATGCTTTAAAATTTTAATAAAATAAGTGGAATACCTGGGAGTTAACGGCTTGTCTCCTTCAGGCTCTGCATCAGAAACCACCTCCACCACAGGGACTTGAGGTGGAGGCTCAGGCTCAGGCTCTAAATGGATATAAAACATAAAATATACACACACACACACACACACACACACACACACACACACACACACACACACATATATATTATACATATCCGTTAAAGGGCCAAACAAATATGTATTTCTGTAAACTAAATGAAAAGGCTACTTATATTTTATACACTCACCCACTTTAACCACTTTAATCTCCTGCACATGTGGGAGAAAAGCAAAATATTCACATAGCACTGAATAATCTTTACCAGTAAACAATTTCCATAACTTTTATGTTTTATTTACATATGAACACCTACGCTCACCATCCATTCTGATACATTTAGATAGTGATTTGTATAAAATGACAAATTTAGTTTTGCTAAACATAATGATAAATAAAAAAAAAAAAATCATGCTTTTATTTAAACCTAAATGTTAAATGAAAATATGAAAGATACATGTAAATGTTAAATGTAGGAAATTGCAAAGATATACATTTCAAATTTTGCAGTTAATATTTAACATTTACATTTAGGGTTTAGATTTAATATTTATATTTATATGTAATATAAGATGTAATATTTGTAAAAGATGTAATATCTAAATGTAATATTCAGATTTAATATTTATATTTATAGATATAATATTTGAATTTACATGTAAATGTAGATTAGGATTTGTTTTAAAAGTATGCAAATTCTTTTTTTTGCAGTGGATCTCTAGGAGCAGTGCACTGTGGGATTTTAGCTTGTAGCAGTTACAGTGTCTTGGGTGATCTACTTACAGTGTACACCACCTTTACTTCTGGCACCTCTTTTGGAACCTGAAGAGAAATTCCATTAAAAACAAAAAAACTCATCAGCAGTTCAAAAAAGAAATGAAGATAATGGCATTCACTTGGTGATAGTTGAATATAATGGGTGATGATGAATGTCTACTCTGGCCATCCTTTTTATCTATCCATCCATTTTCCATACCGCTTATCCTATACAGGGTCGTGGGGGAGCCTGGAGCCTATCCCAGGAAACTCAGAGCACAAGTTGGTGGACACCCTCGACGGGCTGCCAACCCATTACAGGGCACAATTGCACACACATTCACACACTACAGACAATTTGGAAATGCCAATCAGTCTACAACACATGTCTTTGGACTGGGGGAGGAAACCAGAGTACCCGGAGGAGACCCCTGAAGCACAGGGAGAACATGCAATCTCGGCGCACACAGGGAGGAGATGGGATTCGAACCCCCAAACTGGAGGTGCAAAACAAACGTGCTCGTACATAATAATATATACAGAACATAATATTTATTTTGTAAGAACGGAAACCATTATTCCTTATAGTGTGAAAATTGCGTGCTGTTATAAGAAAATAATCAACAAGGGGAGTTAATGTTCCCAACCCAAAGTTGATTATTTTCCAATAACAGCACATCCTGATGTGTTTTATTCCTCTTATACCACAGCAAATTGCTGGTGATTGCAATTTTTAATTGATTAATGAATGTAAAGTCATGCTTTAAAAAAAATCATTTTCTAGTTATACTGAATATTGTAGAACGTCCGAAAAAAGTTAGTTCCTGTTATGACACACTATATAGCAGCTAAAAACAGTCCTTTCCTCACCAGACTCATAGCGTGTTTTTAAAATCTGTTAATTACCTTCCAACCAATCAGATTCAGAGCATAGTGTCCATATAGTAAATCTGATTTTAGTGTGTAAACCAAGACTGTGGTATACCGAATATTATGATATTGGGTTGTATGATTAATATAGTGGCTTTTGCACTGTACTATATGCTACATATTGTAATGAATTAGGTGATGAAATTACTGTTGTGTGTGTGTGTGTGTGTGTGTGTGTGTCAGCATACCTCAGTCACCTCCTGGGATTCTGTCTGCTGTTTGTGCTTGTCATCAGGTTGTGGAACCACTTTGCCTAATCCCTGCACAATCCAGTTTATCACCCCTGTCCTGAGAAGGGGGAAAATCACTTGGTAAACTCACTGGGTCTGAAAGCAGGGTGTGTGTATGTGTGTGTGTGTGTGTGTGTGTGTGTGTGTGTGTAGGGAGGTGCATTGTTCTGAGTAAACACTATGAGGCAGCAGCAGACAGGAGCAAAGCTGAGTGTGTTCTGTGGTAGACAAGCAGGAGTTTATATAAAGCATTAACTACATAGGTTTACAGCTTTTATATAAAACCATAGGCTTTTTCTGTAATGATTAGCGGTGGACAAAGTACTGAGAAACTATAGTGAAGCAAAAGCACAAGTACAGAATCTTACTTAAAAGTAGACGTATGGAGGGAAAAATCAACTTGACTGACAGTAAAAAAGTATCGACGTTTAAACATACTCAAATATTTAAGAGTGAAAAAGTAAATATTTCTAACTGATGAATAGAGCTGACCACAATGCAGACAAGCATATACTTTGGCTTGCTGGTTAGGTAATGTCTAATTACACATTAGCACATTAACAACAAAAACAAAACATTACTAGCTTGCGAATTTATCAAGCTAAATTGCAAAACTCAACTATCTAGCTAATTTAACAAGGTAATTTACAAATCTTAACAATTTAGCCAATTTAACTAGCTGATTTTTTAATTAATTCTTTTTGCCAAACGTAAATAAAATTTATTAAATTAACTTAGATTTGATGGCCAATTTTAAGGGCTGACATTTGATGTTTTATGTAGGAGGCAAATGAGACACCTCATTCTATGTGAATGGGAAACTTCAACAAAAGGCAAAAAAAAAAAAAGTGGGAAAAAACTGAAAAAAAAAACCTCTCATTTTATACAACATGTAGAGTAGTTTGAAGCAGAAAATGAAAATTTAAGGAGTAAAAAGTATGTTACTTTCTCTTGGAAATTTATTTGATTTATTTACAATCATTCAAATTTTATAATACTTCAGTAAGATACCAAAAACAAACAACAACAAAAAAAACAATTACACAAGTAATTTCCAGTTCTTATCCATGACTGGATGATTCCAGCAATTTTGCATTAATTGTCAGTGAGGATTGTATTGAGATTACTAGGGGTGGAACGCAATGCCACTATCTGTATCTGTATCTGGTTAATGCTCCAAATATCTGTATCTGTATTTGTATTCAGATTTAAACCTGCAGTGGGCATGGCCTAAACCAGAAAAAAGTACCCTACACTGGAAAACTCGGGGAAAATGTTTTCATGCAGTCATTATTTTTGCTTGTACATGTCTGTGATATTTTCTATACATTAATTAGTAGCCTAATTTAAACCATCACAGCCTTGACCAGGCAGTCACTAAGAATGAACAAACACTGTAAATGTGTCCTTTTTTTTGTCCTGCAATCGTCATATCTGACCACTCACTCGAGCCTTGATACACACCTCTAGTATCAAGTATCTAGTATCAAAAGGTCCTAATAAAATTGTGCACCTCTTATTTGTATCTGTACTTGTATTTGTTTAGAACATATTATCTGTTCATATTACCTAGTCAGAAGATAAGACTACATTACCCCTATCTTATCCACACTGCATTGGCTCTCAATCAAATTTCACATTGATTAGAAAATACTACCATTGACCTATAAAGCACTGAATGGTCTTGCGCCACAGTACCTGAGTGAACTTTGGTGTTTTACGATCCGCCTAGCCTATTCAACCAAAAGGTGCAGGTAATTTCTTGGTATCTTGAATAGTGAAGGCTACAGCAGGCATTTATTTATATTTGGTTATATTCCCAGAGTTGAGGCAGTGTTAAAGCACAGATTAAAGGTGTAGTAAAAATGGTCTAGTAAAAAACAACAACAAACACTGGGTATGAATACGAAATGAGTCCATCCTTTCTGTATATGTAGACTACAGAATAAAAAGGGTGTTTATATCTTATGTAGTACACAATATGTCCAATAAGGGGGCCAGCTTGGGATTCAGCTCAGGGTTTATTTACCAGAGGTGCCATAAAGGGAGAAACCACTATAGGCCTATATATAAATCTACATAAACCCTATAACCCTAGATCCTGTATCTTAAGGCCTGTTCATACCAAATACGATGTAACTACATACAGAAAAAATAACTTTTTTGGCATAGCTACCCTTCACACAAAGACCAATATGTATTTTTTTTTATGTTTGAAGCGCTACCGTGAGTGCTATATCATAACAGTATGAGAGTGTTGATCTTTCACAGGTATTCAAAAATGCATGTGCTATGTTTTAAAATGTTTATGAAGAAATGAGTTTGGGGTAAATAAGCCTTTAAGGCAGACTCTGCTAAAAATGGTGTGGCATAAGCTTTTCTCAGGGGCCCAGGGATTTATTAGCTACTCTCAACAAATTACATCTGTATGACAAATACAGATGGCAAATGACAAATGTTCTCTACTACCACTGAGTTAGCTACTTTTGGAAATTGAGGTTTGTATGCCTTCAAGAGTAGCCTATTATGTTGTGCTATTTGTTAGTGTTTGTTACTTTTTCATCTGGATTTGAAAGGATGAAAGAAAAATGCATTTTTTCTCTCATGTATTTCTCACAGCTGTGCTGTGTGTAATCGGGTAAATATGGTAGCTCTCAGTTTCCCTGAAAATGAAACAGACTGTAAGTGCCCTGAAATTGTCAATAAATGCTGCTGTGCTTTGGAATTACAACACTCTCCAGCATAGCACCCTTTGGTGTCTGGCTGAAGTGGCTATTACCCCAGAGATGCTATGACCCTTGAAGTTTCAAGAGCAAGGGAAGTTCAGCAAAAGGCAATGCTGTGTTAGCATTTCTGGCTAATATATCATTTAATATGAGTATGATTTATTGGGAACATTCAGAACACCATACTGATTCAGTGTGTTTTTGCCCTGAGGTGTGGGTGGGTTTACGCAGGTCAGTTAAATACAGTCTGTTGCAAACACTGAATCATGCAAACACAACACCCCTACGAGAACATCGTTCTAATGTACAATAACATGCTTACTGAGATATTACTAACTTGGATGCAGTTACAGTCTATGATAAATCTTCTATAGGTAATCTCAGGGATGGCTTACCAACCAGGCCTATTGGGCACTTTCCAAGGGACCCTGGTGATTAGGGGGCCCTGGACGAGCAGAGATTTAATCTAATATTATTTGACTGATTGGCTATAAGGAGTGGGAAATGTAGTGAAATTATTCTTAAATGAAAGTATAGATAATGTGTCAAAATGTTACTCAGTTAAAAGTGGAAGTATCCAGCCATATATATATA
>JANDJT010000179.1:7438826-7455181 GCA_024331685.1 Stegophilus panzeri | reverse complement strand
TTAATCCATTTTGGAATAAGGCTGTAACATAACAAAACGTGGAAAAAGTGAAGCGCTGTGAATACTTTCCGGATGCAATGTATTGTGGCTATTTAAGAAAAACATGTTTAAAAGAGCGGTTTGTAATTTTTAATGCCATCTACTATACTGCAATACCATTACAGCAACATAGTAATCATAAATTGATCAAATAACATTAAAATAATGCTAATGTGACTGACACTCAAGCTAGAATATTTACTTTGTGATAAACACACTCTACATAATAAACTAAGTCAATGGTGCAAATCCAACTATAAATCCAACTGCAAAACGAATCTTACAACCTACCAAATATTAAGACTATTAGCTAAGAACTGAGGTGGAGTTAAACAGAAGCTAAATCCTCAAGCTAATCTTACTTTGCTCGTAAAAAAAAAGTCCCTCATAAAAAAAACAAAAAAACAAAAAAAAACATATTCTCTGAGTTTAATGATTGTACAAAGTCCTTTTTCTGTGAAGCATCAATGATTCTCACATCTAACTGTCCCGGCATTTTAATAAACATCTTCATGGACACATTGATTTCAATTCAACTCAATGGGGACAAACTGGAAAGTGTATACATACACCAGTCTTAGCTTAACATGGCATCTAGGTTTTTCTTCTATCTGTGCTAAACTGGAATGGTGTCTATTTCCAGGGTGGAAAAATCTAATCAAAACCTTTAAATGGTAAAACTAGCCATATCCATTGCATGGCAATATTGTGAATTATAGTTTTCTGTGAAAACACCAGACACACTGCTCAGCATGAAATGAGTTTCCTCTTTTTCATGTTCATTTCCATTCGAATGAATACATTTTGCCAAGCTGATTTTATCTGCTGTCTTTTCTTTGAAAACACCAGACACACTGGTTGGGATACAAGAAGACATAAAAACAAGGGAAACTCTATGATCAACTCTATGATCATCCGTAAATGCAAAACATGATATTGATATTACAATGTGATACGATATGATATTACAATGAGGAGTAATCCTTTCTTCTGAATAACCTGGCTTCCTTCTGGCGGCTTTTCAATGTTTACGTACTTCATATTAATACTCTGCCAATTTCTCAGCAAATAACATCATATGGTCATCTACTGTTAAAAAATAACCATGGACAAAAGCAGGTTCATTCAAGCTCATCTTTCCTCTGACTGTAAACATTCTCCAGCTCTCATTTTTCCCCAGATGGTTTCTCAGACTGACACACTCTGTAGCCAATCAACAGTGAGCATGAGATGTTCAATAAGGACCTCCCCTTTCTGTTACTGCTTTCACATTTGTTGTAGTTTTGCTGTAGTGGTTTTCTTGTCTAATTGATTTCCTTTTTTTGTTTTTGATTTGCTGTTGTAGTTTTTTTTTTTTTGGTTTTGTTGTGTTTTTTTTTTTTATTTGCTGTTATTTTTTTGATTTTGCTGATGTCTTTTAGATTTTTAGATGAATGTTGCATGAAGTGAATTGAGCAAACTCAGAGTTGACAAAACCAAACAAATCCAATCTGGGTTAATAAAGGTTAATAGGTTTCATGATGCTGGTTATCAACTTTCTCAGTCAACCCAGGTTTTAACCCTGAATCAAGGTTTACTCAGTGTGCGTGTGCACATTAATGCTATACATTTGCAGCAAGCAGCCAATAGTGTTTAAACGTGGGAAAAATGCAGGTGTGCATACTTTTTGGTTGAGGAGTAAGAAATTATTTGTGGAAATATGAGGAATTTAAACCTACACTAACTACAAAAAGCAACACCACAACGGCTGCCAAAGCTCGGGAACATTGCTGACTGTAAAAATGCATAAGTTTACTTTTAAGGCTCACAATGAGAATAAACCGATTGAAAACTTTTAACCACAGTGTATTTCATGGAATTTCATTTAAAATGAAACGTCAATTGTTTGAATTAAATTTTAGGAAACTAGACATCCATTTGTGAAAATATATTAGGACAGGAATATTACCACCGCATGCAAATATGCAAATATGTACCACTCGCAAAGAACTGCAAAACAATACATAGCGTACAGTTTGTTTTAGAGTAAGAGCATAGCTTCTGCGTGTCAAATTTTTAATGTGCGCCTCAAGAAGCTGACATAGATGAACTCTATCATCTGCTGAAAATCTATATTTTTCGTACAGATGGTTATCTGATAAGGGAAAAGCTAGTGGATTGTGTCGGTCCCTAAAAATTCTTTCCGTTCAAAGTGCCCTTCTTATTATTTGCACTCCAACCTCCACAGGATTCTCCACAAACGGTGAAGCAATTGCTACAAACACTAAAGGGTTAACTTTGATGGGTCAGATTTATATCACTTTGCTCACAGCTGATTGGTCCAATTTGGGTTTGTGATTTCTTTACCAGAATAAAACCTGCTCCGGAGCAGGTTAGCCATGTAGGGTAAGTTCCCTTTCAAAGGGAACTCCATGTTGCGTTATCTGAACGCTGTGGTCACGCACAAGGGTGCTTCACACAGCGTTCAGCTAACGGTACGTCTCGCTCCCTTCTCAGGGAACAGGGTTACATGCGTAACCCAGACGTTATCATGGTAGTAAAAAACGTTAAAAACCAATCCACCTTGTTGAGACTGAAACCTAAATGCAAACTTACCTGTGTAGCCATTTGAACTGATTTTGTGCAACAGGCCTCTGCTGTTGTGTATTTAATTAGCTGTTGTGTTATTTGGTTTTGTTGTTGTTTTTTTTATTTGCAGTTGTGTTTTTGGATATGATGTGTTTTTTATTTGCTGTTGTGTTTTTGGATATGATGTGTTTTTTATTTGCTGTTGTGTTTTTGGATATGATGTGTTTTTATTCTGTTGTGTTTTTGACTTTTTGGTTTTGCTGTTGTGTTTTGGGTTTTATTGTTGTGTTGTGTTATTTGCTGTTGTGTTTTGGGTTTTATTGTTGTGGTTTGTTATTTGCTGTTGTGTTCTGTTATTTGCTGTTGTGTTTTGGGTTTTATTGTTGTGTTCTGTTATTTGCTGTTGTGTTTTGGGTTTTATTGTTGTGTTTTTTTATTTGCTGTTGTGGTTTGGGTTTTATTGTTGTGTTTTTTTATTTGCTGTTGTGGTTTGGGTTTTGTTGTTGTGTTTTGTTATTTGCTGTTGTGGTTTGTTATTTACTGTTGTGTTGTGTTATTTGCTGTTGTGTTTTGGGTTTTATTGTTGTGGTTTGTTATTTACTGTTGTGTTTTGTTATTTGCTGTTGTGTTTTGGGTTTTATTGTTGTGTTGTGTTATTTGCTGTTGTGTTTTTGGTTTTACTGTTGTGTTTTTGGTTTTATGTTAGTGTGTTGCACTTACATGCTGCCATAAAACTCACTATACGATACGTGCACTATATAACATGTAATACGTTGTTAAACACACACCAGGGTACGCATGCTAACAATGAGACAGGTATAAACAGTGATAGGAAGCACTGTTGGCATCTGTTGTAGGCAATTAGTTTTGGTTAGCTAGGGAGAAAGCACAGAAAGCAGAATGCTTCATGCAGAAAGCACCACATGGTATTGCCCTTTAGCAATCCAAATTACGTGATTGTTGATGTGTGACTAAAGCCAAATGAATCGATACGTGCCAAAATGTATTAAGGAAAAAAAATAGGACCGACGGAAAAAAAAAAAAAAACAATCCAGGGCATTATCCTATTATAGCCACCTTGCTTTGCCCTATCAGACTCACCCATGCCTGCATCAGGCCACATGAATTATTGAACGACTCAGTTCATGGTGGCAGGCTGTCTGAGTGTTTGTTAGTGCGTGAATGAGTGCGAGTGATTGTGTGTTCATGGTTGTTGCTTTTCCAGCATTTATACACAGGGGGCACCAACAGCTAGGGAATGGAACTCTCACTTTCTTCTGTCTGACTTAAACTTTCAAAACCAAGAGGATTTCATCTTAACAGAGTATATAAGAGGAGAGGCTGTAGAATTTGGGATTGGGACTGTTGTGTGTGGAAGTACATTTCCTCCATTGGATTTCATTCAGGGTTATACTCATTCGGATAGTAAAGAATAAGCTAAATGATCTAAAATGACATCTGGTCACACTTCCCTGATTGTAAATTCAGAGGGTTAATGTCAAGTAGATAAACTTAGCATGAAAAAGCTAATTATTTTTCTCTTTTAAATGTCATTTCCATTAGAATGAACAAATTTTGCAAAGCGGATTTTATCTACAGATGTCAGTCTGCTCTTCATAACTAATGTTAGTAATTTTATTTCATTTCATTATTTTTTATTTATTCAATTTATTTCCAAAGCTTTAAGGTAGGCTAGACTGGTGGAACAGTGACTAGCATGCGGCACTCTCATCGCCACGGCCCAGGTTAAATTTGTATTCAGGGAACCAACCACAGCTATTGGCACGAGCCAGTGCACGCTCAGTGCTGGTCCCAAGCCTGGAAAATGTGGAGGGTTGCGTCAGGAAGGGCATCCAGCATAAAACTTGTGCCAGAATCAAAATATGTGGATGGGTGATCCGCTGTGGTGACCCCGAACGGAAACAGGAGAAGGGGAGCGATCTCCAATGTGTTAAGGTAATGATTCAGATTTACTATGATTTACGGTACAGTGTGTTCCATTCTTTATTTATAAAGTCCAGTGGGGCAATGTTACGTAAGTGACATTATTAAGAACAATAAAGTAGATCTTTGAACATAATAACACACTAAATTTCATCATCTGTCTTGAAGGAATGCTCTTTATGCATGACAGAAGATGGGTGAAAATGCTAAAGAGATTAAGAGAGGAAAGGAGAGGTAGAGAGAAGGAGACTGTCTCTTTTCTGTCATTCTCTGATTACTGATGACTGACTATCAATTAACTGCAATTTTCTACTTACCCCAAATGTATTCAATCAGCCATGACATGTTTAGTGTCAAATATTTGCTGCCTCTCAATCTGTATCTTTAAAGCTTTATATATTTGCTTCAAGCTATATTGTTAAGCTACATTATATGGAATATTATTATTTTTTAAATAGCAGGGCTAGTTTATAGTAAAAGATTTGACTGTATTGTACGGTACTGTACTGCATTTGTACTGTATACTGTATTATACTGTATTTTACTTAGGGCCGGGACCAGGTTCAACATTTTAATGTGGGCCACATTGCGGGAATGTCTCATATCTAATGTTTAATCTCCATTTTTGTTATCCTTACATTCTTCTCTAAACTGCTAACTCAAGTTAGACCGTTTAAATATTTTGTTTTAGAAGTTACCTGTTGATTTCAGCGTCCAAAAATAGGGAGGCGTATTTTACTTGTCATTTGTTAAATGAATTAAATTTATTAAATAAATACATTTGTTAGAGTTCATACTTATTTTACATTTGAGTATGTTACTTTGGGGCAACAACATGCCATAAAAAAACAAGATTTTGCTGAATTAATCTTTTTATTTAAAAAAACCCCCACATTTTATGAAAGCACTCGTTAAACAACTATATATCAGTCCCTCCAGGATTTTGTGATCACAGAAATGAAGGCAAAATTAATGAAACTCTGCAATATTCGGAGGAGGTTGCAATATTTTCAACATTACCGCAGATTTTCCACAGATTTGGACCAAGACATGTCATGTGATGTCATCAGATGCGCCATTTGATATCATCACAATGCGCATTCAGCAAAACCCCTCTTTGATTCCCGTGAGACGAGCATGAGTACAGCTAAAATGTCTCATTTCACCAACACCAACACCATTTCAGCTTTACTGCATGTAGAAGTCAAAAAAGTAGTTTTTCTCACTGGTGAAACATAGAAAAAAAACTTCACACTTCATGCACCTGACCTTGATCATGCCCTTGCATTCAGGGAATTTGCACCTCCCTCTGTTCTCTTTGTAGACAGACCAGTGGTCTGTGTTGTCCAGACAGACAGGAGCTGGTGGTACGGGTGCAAGAGGGCCTCTTTTTTGGTTCATATCCAGACTTGCCTCAACACTCAGAGCGGGCCTTCCTCTTTTGCTACAAATTTGTTCTTGATTGCAGAGGTAGTTTCCACCTCAGTTGTGAAGTCCAACAAGCTGAGTTGCTCCTTCTTTTGGACACCACAACCAGTGGAATCCTTTCTGTATAATCCCGCTGGTACATTGAGAATGTCGTTCCCCCTCTGGCATCATGGAGAACATCACTCCCCCCTCTGGCTTCGTGGAGAAGATCTCTGCACCTTGAACTTTGCTCCCCCTGCTGGCGTCACCCCTCAGCTAAGAGATCGCTCCACCACATTGCCTGATGGAGGACATCACATCTCCTACCGGCTCCACAGCTGAGCGACATCTCGTCTGGTTGTTCATTAAAGCGGGGGTGGGGGTTCTTTCAGTAATTTGGAGTAAACAGTTTTTCTGAAGTCTCCTCAGCACCTAAGCTTAATTTGTGGGCGGCGCAACAGCATGTCCAGCTCTCATTTTCATATCCATATTCATATAGGTCATCTGTTTTACTCTCTTTGGGATGACCAAATATCCCCACGATGACAGGAAGTTATACAGACAAACTTAAAAATAATGCTGTTTGAGCATGATTCAACTTCAAGAAATAGAAAGGATAAGCGAGAGCGAGTAATCTCTGGGTCGACACTAATAAATCAAGGGTCATTTTTTATAGTTACAAATGCCTGCAGCCTCAGACCGAGATGCTCTGAATTGACCATAGGAAAGTGCCAAATATAAGTAGATTTTTCTGAGAGGAAGAAGGAAAGAAAAGAGTGAAAAGGAAAATGTTCTAGTTTTGAGTTTTCAAGAGCTAATCAATTCCAGAACATTTAAAACAGTGGTGTCAAACATTTGGTCCACAGGCTGATAGAAGCCTGATAGAAGCTCTAAAGTAATGAATTTAAACGAATCCCTGTTCTAAATCATCTTGGGGACTGTAAATGAATTAGAAAAAAAAAATCTCTTAAAATGTCTTAAAACATTAAACTGTTATATAAATGTATTAATATACTAAACAAAAATATGAATAAATAGTGGAGTTTGCTCCCCCACTCCAAAGACATGCATGGTAGACTGACTGGCATGTTCAGAAGTGTCTGTAGTGTATGAATAGGTGTGTGAACGTGTATGTGAGTGTGATGGATTGGCACGCCGTCCAGGGTGTCCCCCACCTTGTGCCCCATGCTCCCTGGGATAGGCTCCAGGTTCCCCGTGAAACTGTAGGATAAGTGGTAGAGAAAATGGATGGATGAATAATTAGTGACATACAAGGAAGGACAGAAATTTAGAAAATGGTCATCAACAAAATAAAAATATTAGTGAGGAAACAATCGGCACCCTTTTAAATTCTACAGTAATTATAATAACAAAACCTAATATTGTCAAAACCTAATAATGTGTCATTTTCCTGACCAAGCACACGATCTAGATCCATTGATGACATTTAAATACAACCCACACCTTTTTTCTGTGAATGACAGCACTCATTACGTGTCCATGCTAATATGTACAATATTTTATTCGATAATTGTGAAATTGGATAATGTCGTTTTTATTAGTTATGTACCCATAACCTCCTATTAAACACGAAAAGCTGACTCTAAAATCATAAAGAAACACATTACCTCCCCCCAATTCCTCCACATTCAGCTATTCCATTTAATTTAATTACTCTGACCCTCATTAATGCAGCATATGAATATGAAGCCTGCCAGATGAGTGCCGAGTGTTAGGGATTAACTTTAATTCTCCGATAAACGGAGATATCTCTGTGCGCCACATGGATTTAAATCTAATCCCTTCCTGACAATGCTGCCTATGTTGGCTGTGAGTTAAAAAAAATGTCACAAGAAATTTAACAAAACTTCCATCAATGCTACATGTGTAAATTGTGCAAATGCAATGCTTCACCACCAGGCCACATTTATATATTGTACATAATGAAACAAGGAAACATTGTTTTAAAATGTGTATAATAATGAATTATTTCTTTGTTGTTAAAAAACAGTGGACATAAAAAATCTACACATCCCTGTTAAAATCACAGATCCCAATTAAATCCAAGATAAATCATGTCAGATCTGTTTCCAACTTTAATGACACATCAACAAAATTCAAGTGAAAACCAAATATAAATATTTTAGTAAGTAAAAAGGAAGAAAATATATAATAACCTGGTTGTACATGTGCACACACCTTAATTAATACTTTGTTAAAACACCTTTTGCTTGTAATACAGCACTCAGTCTTTTTGGGTAAGAATCTCCCAATTCAGCACATCTTGAGTGGCAATTTTATTCTACTTTTCCTTGCAAAAAATGTTTCAGGTTCAGGGATATCCTGTGTACAATGTTCTTCAAGTCATTCCACAAGTTTTCTTTATGATTTAGATCTGAAGCCATTCCTTTGTTGACATGGATTTGTGCTTTGGGTCATTATCGCGCTGGAAGGTGAGCATTTTTTTTTTTTTTTTTTTATCTTCAGCTGGTGTAAACGAGGCCTGCATGTTTTGTGCCAAAATAGATACAGTTATCAATGAATCCCTCTATCTTGACTAGAACCCCAGTCGCAGTCCCAGAATCCCAGTCCCAGTTGAATAAAAGCAGCTCTGTAGCATGATGCTGCCACCACCATGCTTCACTGTGGGTATGACGTTCTTTTGTTCATACACGATCTTGTTTTTGCACTAAATATATCGTTTAAAATTATGCACAAAAATTTCTACTTTGGTCTCATCAGACCATACCACATTTTGTCAGATGCTTTGGGGTGATTTAGGCAGGCTTGGATGTTTTTTTGTTTGTTTGTGAGAAAGGGCTTCCATTGTTCAATCAGAGATTATTTCCACACCAATAACTGTAGACAATAGTGGACAGTGATTAGTCAAGTAAAGAGATGATGATGAGGCTGGTGTTTAAATGCCGCAAGTGACTTTTACTTCAGGTGATGAGACAGAGGCTGATGTGGATGATGCTGATAATCAAAGTGAAAACTAATTTCCCATTGTAAACAAATAATTCTATATAATGTAGGAGTAGTGTTGTTTTTCCTTAAGTAGAACAGGTTATGAATGTAGAATGTAGAATGTAGCTTGAGATACAATACAAAAGGAAAACATATTTAAATTCAACCTGTACCTCTTAGAACTACTGTATACAGTAGAAAAAACTGAGCATGTAAAGGGTTTTCGCAGGATGCCACACATAGTGTCAGGTGATACAGCGGTGATGTTTTAGAGTGATGCCTTGGTGAGAAAGGATGTCTCATTTGGTAAATATATTTAACACTGTCTCCTCTGTCCTTGGATCTTTTCATTGTATCCTTTTGTTCCATAAAAGAAATGGAAATGAGTAAGCACAATTATAGAAATGACAAGCACATCTGGACTCCAAGTAGCATCACATCAGCATTCTGTCTTCAGAGAGTAGTAATTTTTTTTTACCAAGGAAACATTAAAACAACAGCCACTAGTCCGAATAGGGTTAGCTGGGTTGGGTGGACAATATGGCAGATAGACAAATACTGAATGCCAGTTCTCAGCACATGTGATGAACCTGGAGCATCAGTAAGCATTTGATTTGACCTAAAGTCATGCAGTTAATTCTGTCACGTGTCATGTAGCGCATGTGATGTGGTGTAATTCAGAGTATCTGAGCACAGTGCTATTACGTGGGATTCATCTCGACCCTAAGTGGACAAATGGACAGCACACAATTTCAAATGCATCAAACCAATTTGGTGTAATTATCATAATAGGACACATCTAAAAGCCAGTGCTGAAACAATGTGGTGGAAAAATGATGAAAAATTCTGTGGCTATACCTCAGTGAATTCTGTGGCATGAAGTAAACACCATTCATATATTCTACAGCGAGAGCTTACTGACACTTCTGACACACCTAACACTTATTCTGTATCTGTGTATGTAGGTAGAGTGTGGTGTTTTGACCTTTAGACAGATTTTTAAGTTATTACCTGTCCTGTCACTATAGCAACAAAATAAAAATGAGATGAAAAGAGATGAGAAGAGAAGAGATGAGAAAAGAGAATGAGAAAAGAGAAAAGAGAAGGGAAGAATACACAAGATGCGATGAAGAGAGAAAAATGAGAAGAGAAGTAAAGAGAAGAGAAGAGAAGAGAAGAGGATGGAGAAGGAGGGAATATTCGGGGGAATGTGATGTATAGTGAACCTGCAAATGAAATATGATTTCCTTCATTGTGATGATGGTGAATACAGGAAAAGTAAGTGACAGGTACATTTTCTTGTCACGACTCCATTTTCCTCCCTACACAACAATTTGCCTCACAACAAACAGAACTCCATCTCGGTCTGTATGTTTTTATTTAGATCTGTCATATTCCACTGCAAATATTCACTCAGAAATGGGATGTTATTCTCGTGCTCACTGAACTGTAAAAGTACACTGCATATTCTCTGCTGAGACTAGAGGAAGTTGTATGGCTGGCCAAAAACATTCAAGATCTCACTGTGTCTACAATTAGTAGACAGGACATAGTGTAGTTTTCAACGAATTAAACCAACTTGGGACAATTAACGTGAGTTGGTGTAACACGTTACTGTAATCTAATTACTTTTTCTGATAACGCAGTAATGTAACATATTACATTTTAAATTTATGTAATTTGATTACAGTTATTGATGTCAATAAAATTGTTACTTGCGTTACAAATTTATAGTAAAGAAACAATATTAAGTCAAATGTATTTTTAAAATAAATCACCTTTTGCCCCGAAGATATTTTATTTAGCCCTGAATAATGATCTACTTGGAGTGGTTTGTCACTATGTAACTGAACGTCAGTAAAAGAAGACGGTGGTGTTGTAATTTTATATCTTCAGTGAACGGAGGCGAGACCAATCAGACAGGGTTTACAGGAAAATATGTGGAAATACTCGTGTCTTATTGGCTGACAGTCTCTCAATTCTGCCAAACGCTAGCTGACAGTCAGTGTGAGGAAAAACCATGTAAATGGTTTGAAACTGAAACAGTAACATCCTCTGATGCTGAGCAGGAAAACAAGCTGTGTAAATGTCTGAGTTCCAGTTTACGTGAACATGATCTGAGCAGAGCATAAGGAAAGATAATGCACTTTGCATGGAACTGTAGCAGCTAAACTCATACAATGATAACTTAGCTGTGCGTTCCCTTGGCTAGAGACACCAAACTAGCCTAGTTAGAAAAATTTTATATTTTATCGATCTGGTAGTTCTACAAACAGTGACAACACCTGAGGCAAGTTTTATGATAAATCCAACTTTTTATGATCATGTCATATATTGATGCGTGCTAAAATTACTGAAAGAACTATGAGTTTCACTTTGTAGTGTATTTTTGTAGATTTGATAGGTTTTGAAAGTAATGTGAAAGTAAAGTCATTAGTAATCTGATTACTTTTTACATGCAGTAATCAGTAATGTAATCAGATTACAATTTTAAAATAGTAATTAGTAAGCTGTAGTGGATTACTTTTTTGAGTAACTTACTGAACACTGGCAATTATCATAAGAGCCATGTATTGCTACAGTAGACCTGAAGTAAAGTGGAGGAATAAAAAGATGGACTATTATTTTTTTTCAACAGCATTACAGATACATTCAGATGTTACAGATATATTCAGATGTTACAGATACATTCAGATTACATTACTAGCATGTGATGTCGCTCAATGTTTGTGTTGTGGGTGTGTAATGACTGCTACTGTTGTTTGTTTGTAGGTGTACCTGTCCAGATTTTTAAAATTGCAAGGAACAGCTGTTATATGTAGTATGTTCAATAATTTATGCAAATCACTGTGCTACTTTTGTTTGAAAACTCATGCAATTATCCAATCAACCAATCATGTGACTGCAGAGCAATGTATAAGATCATGCAGATACAGGTCAAGGGCTTCAGTTAATGTTCAGCAAATATCAGAATAGGGAATAAATATGACTGCAGCGACTTTGATCATGGCATGGTTGTTGGTGACAGACCATTTGAATATTTCAGAAAATCAGTCTCTAAAGTTTAGACTAAATAGTGCAAAAAACAAAGCAGTGAGCTACACTTCTGTATAAGAAAACAATAGAATATGTTCTATTGTGAATAACATGGGTTTATGAGATTTGCAAATCATTGCATTCTGTTTTTATTTAAATTTATTTACATTTTACACAGCGTCCCAACTTTTTTGGAATTGGGGTTGTATCGAAAGTATAGTTTTGAAGCATTACTTTGGCAGTAGAGTTGCTAAAAATTGCACACACCAATAGAAGTGTGCATTCACATGGTAATGTGTGTGTGTGTGGGAAATTAAATTAAATTTGTTAATGAGTGTTTTGTATGCACAAAATGTGTATAAAAGAGACCCCAGGTGCTTTTGAGTTCATATATCAAACACATGCCCATCTGTCTCACACAAAGGCCTGCCCACAAAGGTCCTCAATCTGCTGAAAGCCCCTTCTCTCAGAACTAGAAGTACAGCTAGTTAGGACTCATTCCCAGTAGCGTACAATTAAGCATGTTGTAATCATATCCATATATCCATGTAATCATATATTTTTTTACCACTAAATATAATTACTATGATTATCAAGCACATTATCCAGCCTGCATTTTGTTTGCTTTTAATTATGCATTGATTGCACTGGGTCTATTTGTTTTCCTCTGGGCTCAATGACTTAATTTTCCCTGCGTGGAACTTAAATTTTTTTTTTTGCGCCAAACCCTTCTTCATTAATGCAGTGCAATGTATTAAGAGTACAAAATTACACACTTTCAAAGACATCATTGGAATCAGTACGGTTTATTGTAGCACCACATGTGATAGAAGTCATGCATTAACAAAGATAGAGACCCTTGTTTGAAAGTTTTTAGCCTTTTGTTGCAATAGTATTATGTAATCACAATAATTTGCAGAGAGAGAAATGGCCACCCACTCACATTGCAGGGTCAGACACACTCCTGTAATGCCAAATCTCAACATGCCTCCAGCTTCGCATGGAACTATGCAAGAGCTCACACCACTCTGCCGCTAACAAATCTATAATTGCAGCTTTCCTACGCACAAAACAGCCTTTATTTAAAATAAGAAGCCAGGACATAATACAATGTAGTATTATCCATTAATGTACAATAAATAAAAAAATATAAGCCGATGTTCCTTTGATTTGCTCACCTTTCTAGATGTACTGTAATCATGGGACAACACGCTTACTGCTGCATGTAGCTCTATAGAGTTATTATTGCAGGGTAGTGTTGTGATGCAGTGGGTAGTGTTGGGGGGGGCGGCTGTGGCTCAGGTGGTAAAACGGGCTGTCCACTAATCCACTAATCATAGGGTTGGCGGTTCGATTCCCGGCCCGCATGACTCCACATGCTGAAGTGTCCTTGGGCAAGACACTGAACCCCAAGTTGCTCCCGATGGCAAGTTAGCACCTTGCATGGCAGCTCTGCTACCATTGGTGTGTGAGTGTGTGTGTGTGTGAGTGTGTGTGTGTGTGTGAATGGGTGAATGAGACTCAGTGTAAAGCGCTTTGGATAAAAGCGCTATATAAGTGCACCAGTTACCAGTTAGTGTTGCTGCCTCACAGCTCTAGGATCCCCCGTGTCTCTGCCTTATTCCCAGTGTTCCTGGGATAGGCCATTTGTGTGGTTTTTGAAATGTAGTTGGACTGGAAATTTTGCCGAAACCTAGCAACTGTAGTTAATTACATTAGCTCTTCTGTATGCGCCTTGCACACAGGTGACAGGAAACACATATACAGTACTGAAACATACACTATGTGGCCAAAAGTTTGTGGGGACCTGAATATCACACTTCTTTGAACAACATATTTCAAATTTAGTCCACTTTTTACTGTTATAATAATCTCCACTCTTATGGGAAGGCTTTCCACTAGATTTTGGAATGTGGCTGTGTGGATTTTCCCATTAAGCCACAAGAGCATCATTGATGTTAGGTAATGATGTTGGGTGAGGGAGCCTGGGGCGCAGTCAATGATCCAGTTCATCCCAAAAGTGTTCAGTGGGGTCAAAAGTGTTGAGGTCAGGGTTCTGTGCAGGCCACTGGAGTTCTTCTACACCAACCTACGCAAACCATGTATTCATGGACCTCACTTTGTGCCCAGGGACATGCTGGAACATGTTTGGGCCTACTAGTTCCAGTGAAGAGAAACTGTAATGCTAAAGCATACAAAGACATTCTAGACAATTGTGTGCTTCCAACTTTGTGGCAACAGTTTGTGGAAGTGCAAAATATGGATGTGCTGGTCAGGTGCCCACAAACATTTGTTCATTTGCATTTACATTTATTAATTTAGCAGACACTTTTATTCAAAGCGACTTACAAATGAGGAAATACAAGCAAAGTGATATATCAAAAGCAAAACAATACAAGTGTACTACTTGTATTGTTCTGCACTTGATATATCACTTTGCTTGTGATGCAAGCGTTATAATTGGATGACAATTGGAGGACTGTCCCGACTACTGACCTCATGCTGTATATGACACTACTTGTGTATGCATATGTGTTTCATTAACAGGAATATGGATATTTCCTGAATGCTTCACTTGATGCCACCAATAATGTTCTCACAGTTTTTACAGTGACATTTGTCATTCTCAACACCTAAATACCTACTGTACCCTTGTATTTTATCTTTCTCACAGGTCTGACACCTCTGATTCCATTAGAGCCTGTACTAGTGTTGGCATTTTACACTTTCTATCAAACTTCAGTAAGCTCGAATCTCTGCTGCCTTCACCATTCAGACATGGCATATCAGATGCTGCTGACAGGAAGCAAATTAAAATTTCCTGCTTAAAATGCATTTCACAGTTATGCAGACAAGTGAAACAAATGGCTCTCTTTGTTTTGAGCTACTTATTAAAAACAAGATAGTGAAAGGCCATACTGACTAGTTAATGAAGGTGGGACTAAGAGTACGTGTCCACTGCATACAAATTTGTCACCCGAAATTACACTCCCATTCATTTCCAACACAAAAAAAATGTGTGAGGAATTGTTGGATAGCGAGTGGCAAGAACTTCAATCATGGCATGAAGTGAAAAGTTAGGCTGGTTTCATGTAGCGGGGACCAATTGGACAAAAGACATCTTTCCATTGTCCATATGAGATTGCATCTTTAAGCAATCTTTAGGGTATCCCTGTGGTAACATCCACAACAATCATATGGCAATCCTCAGCAGCAGATTGAAAGCATCTGATTGTCAATAGATCGCCAACCTTAAAACACAAGCACAAAAATTTAGGTATAAAAATTGCAGACCTAGAAAGCAGATGACTTTTTCCTTTGCTGACAAATGTAATACAATGTAACAAAAATGAAAGAGACCACATAAATATGAAATATGAAAAAAAAAAGACAAAGTTCCCATTGTAATGAACGCCATGTGCTTGTGTTTGTTTTGGTTTCTGTTCTAGTCACTACACTGTCCTGCCATTGATTTGTTGCTTGATTGTGTTCACCTATTCTGTGCTTAATTCTCATACAGTTTGTCTGCTTATATTCTGTTTAGGTGTGTAACGATGCATCGTATCATATTGTTTGATGCAAGGCTCTTAATTCGGTACCTCAGCAGATTGTGAAATAAAGCACTCCATGTTTCAAAAACGCCGCTTGAGTTACACCATCAGAGGTGCCAAGTTTGTTATTATTTTATTACAGGTCATTTTGAAACAACAAATCAGAAATGTGTGCACTCCAGGGTTAACTTTGTGTCTCCTGTTTTCAATTTCAGAACTTGTTAAGTTTTAGGGATTTTTTTAATGTATTTGAGATGAAGTTTTTGCTTTGCGCTGGCAACCCTGCACACCAATGACAGGTTGGCCAGAGAGCTAATGTTTATAATAATTAGCCATGTATAATCAGGTTACATTCTAATGCACAGCTTTTGTTCTATGTTATATATTATATGCTGCACAGAATCTGAATGGATCTCACATTGATGTTTAAATCAACTGAAAATGGAAACCTAAATACTGAGTTTATGCACTTGTGTGTCTACACACTGCACGTTACACGATGATAGAATACTTCAATATTTTGTACATGTGTATGAATTAAATGTTGAATTATTTTGTTTTCTGTACATTTTGAAACTTTAGATTTTCATATCAGGATGAATTTACCAAAAAAAAGGAGATATATTATATACTAGAGATGCACCGATACTAAATTTCTCAGCCGGTACCGATAACCGATTAATCATAGTGATATCACCGATACCAATTCAGATAGTTTGGTGGTTCTGCCTTTTATACCTTTTTTTTTTTTAAATTAATAATAATCAATTCCACAACTCTGAAAGAAATGCAAATAAAAACTTTATTCTCTCCATTTCAACAAGTTGTTTCACAGTAACTGGT
>JANDJT010000179.1:7426337-7438413 GCA_024331685.1 Stegophilus panzeri | reverse complement strand
GTGTAAAATTTTTAGCAGTGCAGAGATTACAGAGATTACACACTGCAGTTTTGTCATCATTCCACACAAGAGACATCATCTGTATACACAGCATGAAATCGATTTGTTTTCCTGTCCTCTTTTGATTGACAGGATATAATCAGCCCTGATCATTGGATGTTTTTAAGCTATCGGCCGATAGCGTGAAAAATTGCCTTTATCGGAGGATACCGATTATTGGCCGATACATCGGTGCATCTCTACTATATACTGGTTATAGCACGTTTGCCTGGCCCCTCCGGAGTTGGCGGTTCGAATCCTGCCTCTGCCCTGTGTGCACAGAGTTTGCATGTTCTTCCTGTGCTTCAGGGGTTTCCTCCCCCAGTCCAAAGACATGTGTTGTATGCTGATTGGCATTTCCAACATTGTCTGTAGTGTGTGAATGTGAATATGCTGTATGGAAAATTAATGGCTATACTGTTAAAGGCAGTAATGCTCATTCTGAGCATCAACAAGTTTTGCCTTGAACAATTGCAAAATCAATTTATAAAGATATATGTCACATTAGCCTGATATTATGTAGCTAACATCCTTAGAATTGAATTCTAGGCTGACTGGAAATATTTTTCATTTGCACATCCCATTGCTTCAAAAAGGTTTCCAGCTGCAATGGCCCACATCAGCTGTAGGGAGCCTTAAATGACTGTTTTGCTTCTTTTCACCTGCACAGCCTGATTATTAACAGCTGAGTGGAATCAGGTGGGTTGGAGGAGAGATAACACAAGCAGCGCAAGGCGCTGTGCAGTTTTAGATTAAAACACATTTGGTCTGGAGGCTGGAAGGAAGGTGCAAATTTCTCACAGAGGATTGTAAAGTCTATAATTTAAATCTAAGTGGTTCCTGTGTTATTCAACTGGTTAAGGAAACATTGCTGCAAGTACAATACATAGCTTCCACTGTCTTGTCGCCTTGTTTGAAGCTTCTGTAGTTTTGATTCCAGTTTTGTACCACAATTGACTGCTTGGCATGTCTGCATGGGTTCTGCATGGATTCTGACTATGATTCTTGGAAAAGCCTGAATAAAAAAAATCTCACTTAACAGCTTGACTCTCTTTTGATTCAAGCTGCACTTCAAAGTGAGTGACAGCTTGAAGGATGCGGTGGTGGGGTGGTAGAGGAAGCATGCCAGCCCTTCTCTTGAAACTAAACTGATATATATCTACTATGCTGTACTGTTTACACTACAAGTACACGATCAGTCAAAAGTGTAGAATTTAGGAGAAGCAGTGAGCAGTGAGGAGCTTGGCCTATTTCAGATCTTTAAGAAATGTTTCCTGGGTGAAGCTCCCACATGAAGCTGCTTTAGAAGATGCCAAGTGTGTGCAAAGCATTATTTGGAATACTGTTAATAATTTAAGATATATACAATAGTTTTGATTTGTTAACACTTTTCTTGGGCACTGCATAATTCCATGTAAATTATTATTATGTAAATATTAATAAAGAAAAATTGAAGTAATCCTTCATAAAACAGAGATTATTTTATCTGGGAAGAATGATGAGAGGCATAGACTTGCTGCTTATCTTGACTCGAAAGCCCTCAAATAAAAAATAAAGGTTTGTAACCTTCAGGTTCGTGGAGTTCTAATGGACTTTGAGCTCAGTATTAGCAGCAATGTCAAAGCAATTATTTTCTCATAACAAGATCTTGCGAAACTAACCCATGCTTTTATGGATTGCAGGGTTGATTACTGTAATGGTCTTCTCATTGCTCTTTCTAAATAAATAAATAAATAAAAGACAAACAGCTTCAGCTGATTCAAAATGCTGCTGCCAGAGTTCTCACAAGCACCAAACGAATGGTTCACATCACCCTGGTTCTTAGATGTGTTACAGAAGTGACTGTAAGGTGCTAGCACTTGTCTTTAAATCACTACATGGTACAGGGCTAACGGATCTGTCTGATATGCTCAAACAATATAAAGCCGAGCATGACTTGGCAGTCGTAGCTCAGTGGTTAAGACATTGCACTATTGATCGGAAGGTCATGAGTCCAAATCCCAGCACTGCCAAGCTGCCACTGCTGGACCCTTGAGCAAGGCCCTTAACCCTCAACTGCTCACTTGTGTAAAAGGGATAAATGTAAGTTGCCCTGGATGCATTAAATGTAAATGTTATGACTCTCAGATCATTTGGGGACTCAACAGTTAATTGTACCTAAGGAAAACACTAAACTCGGAGCATTTAGCTTGTATGCTGCTTTTAGATGGAAACAACTGTGAGACCTTAGAAGTAGAAGTGCCCTGACAAGACCAAGGCTGAAAACTTACCTATTTGATCAAGCTTTCTGTTAATTAAGGTACTGTTTTGTCTCTCAGACGATACTGAAAATGATCATGAAAAGCTGATACATCTTTTTTATTTAATGCACTTATTCCATTTTATTCATTTCAGTTTAACTTTTATATCTTAAATTCATTTGATCATTTAATATAAATGGTTCATGTATACTTTCCTTTTTATTTGTAAAGCACTTGTGTATGAAATGTGCTATAGAAATTAACTGACCTTGCCTTGTCTTCTGTGAGCAGCTTTGTGTGTGTGTGTGTGTGTGTGTGTGTGTGTGTGTGTCTGTGTCTTATTCCCATTGTTATTGGAGAAGCCAATAATTCTGAACAATCCACTAAACGATTGCCATTAAAATCATTAGAGAAATAAATATCAATGCAAGAGCCTCATGGCTTTGCATAAGCAATATTCTGTGAACATTTTCTTTCAATGGAATTGAGAGTACATTCCATTTTGAAATTTAATTTCACAGATGTTCCTTCGTTATCACGAGTCAAACAATATAATTTCAAAAGTTGTCATTTTTCTAAATGTGCGTCAAATACCCCTAATAACTGCCTCAAACCTTCTCAAATTTCTTTGTAACAAAAATAAATAAATAAAATAAAAATTCTAAAGTCTTATGCTTTAGAATGTTGTCTTCTTGTCTTGGATGAACCCACTTTTAATTCTTAACATTATGGAATTTTATTTTCTTGTCAGCAAGTCATTGATTTATATTTTGTAATAGAAATAACAGCAATTTAAAGGAATATTTCTCAACATTACAATGTGAAAGCAGTTAAAAGCTCTCAAAATTCTGGAATGTTTATAATAATGTTGAAACAGTGTTGTAGTTAGGATTACTTTATATAGAGACACAAATTTAGCATCAAATGGCCTTTTTAAGCATCACCACATGTGTGAAAATGTGTGTGTATAGTATTCCAAAATGTTGAAATATTTATGTGAGGCTCCACATGACTTTAAGACTATAAATGTTTGATTGGTTGCTGGGACTACGGTTGCTGCGATGGCCTTGGGACTGCAATTACCACATGCAGTTCTGCACTCAGGTCTCCTTTAGTGAACAGTGGACTAGTTCAACAAAACAGACTTCATATAAAAACCATAATGAACTTTCTTTTACTTTCACACTCTCCATTATTACCTAGATGAGGACATGTTCCCTTCTGAGTCTGCTTCCTCTAAAGGTTTCTTCCTCATATCATCTTAGGGAGTTTTTCCTCGCCACCGTAGCCACCGGCTCGCTCAATGGGGATAAATTCACACATTAAAATGTGTATCCTGTGTTTATATGTTTCTGTAAAGCTGCTTTGGCACAATATCCATTGTTAAAAGCACTATACAGATAAAACTGAATTGAATTGAATTGATTTTATTGATTTACATTATAATTTTCTACACAGTGCTTTGTCTCTCTTATTTCATTCAGTCACTTAAATCTTGGTACATTACAATGTTTTGCTAAACGATGACAGAACATTTTTGCATGGTCCCTATTTCACAGACAGGTACACACATTTTCCAACAATCAAACTTTCACATGTAAATTTCATAAAACTCATGTTTAATAATATTAAATCAATTCGTCTGTACGTGGTGCTTGCGATAAGGCTGGCAGAAATAATGAAATGTTTTTGATTAGAGCCCTTTCCTTCAGACATTCCACTCAGCCATTTTACATAAACTCTGATAACACACTTATGTTTGATCTACACATTTGGCACGTTTTAGTCAACCTAAGATAAAACAGTAAAAGAATCAAGATTCACTTGAATGCCTTTGAATGCAGTTTAGAGGAAAAAAGGTACTGTGCATGGCATGTGCCAAACCTTTCATGGAAACACATTTAGGACAATTCTGTATTTTTAAGACTTCAGCTGACATGCATCTATCTCTGAGGTGGTTTTTTTCTTCACAAATCAAACACAAGATTTAAGGATTGTTACAGTACATCACTATTGATGTGTGAACAAAATCAAACACTGTTAGCTGTAAGAGAGAAGGTACACCATAATCCAGAAAAGCTGTTTATGGCCACTGTCAAGAAAAACAATGTTCATGTTTATTAGAGAAAGAATATTTTGTTTTAGTATTGCTCCACTTTTGCAAAAATAATATGTAAGAATTCTTTTGACCTGAACAGAACAAAAGGGTTGGTCCTACGTTATATTAAGTAAAAACTGTGTAGTTACCCATCTGTATGTTTAAATAGCTTAATGCCAGAACATTTGAAAAACCAAACACACTGAATGTCTTGCTAGAAATTAAGTTTCTTTATACCACAGTGTGTTTGAAATCTCGATTCATAAGGTGTGGATTGATTTTCTATAACAGTATGGCGCGGGCAGTAGTTCCAGCTGTAACATAAATAGTTCCTATTGCGATAGCTTTCTGGTTTTTCAGTAACATAACACACTGCATTTTTTGTCTTTTTGCTTTGTAACTTCAAGAAAAGTAAAAAAACAAAACAAAACAAGGCTGGTAAGGGAACAACTGTTTATAGCTGCTATAATGTATGTGATAACAGGAACTAGCTTGTTTTGAGACATTCCACAACATTAAACATAATTATAAATGGTTAAAAAGTGCCATGTGTTCATTAATAAATATAAATTTTAATGGCTGACAAATCACTATGGTATAAGAGAAAATAACACTTCAGGCTGTGCTGTTATAGGAATCCACTTTGATATTATTCCACTTCAAGATGGACTGTATCACACCACCCCAGCATGGTCCGTTGCATGCTATTCCTTGTCTTCTTCATTGCAAACTTTTGACTGTAATCAAATAGTCACTTTCTTCAGCTTCTCCAAGAATCAAAATCTGGGCCCAGTACATACGAGCCAGACGCAATAGAGAAAAATCCATTCCAAGCATCTGTGCTAACTGCTCTAAAATCATAAAATCATTTTACTTGAACAGACACACTTCTGTAACTAATTGACAGAGGGAGAGGGATATGGGTTGCCCGTTCCCAACCAGAGAACAGGGCCAATTATGCTCTCTTAGACAACTATCCGCTGATGGCAACAGCATATGGATCACATGACCCACATGAATTTTAGGCTGTGGTGCCAAACTGAATGATCTGATCTCATCCCATCCTTAAGCATGCCTGTACAACTTACTATACTTAGTGTCATAAACTAATAGGGCTGGGTAAAAAAAAAACTGATTTAATCGATCTTCAATTTAACGAAAAGATATCGATACTTAACGAAACGATACTTATTAATGCACGTGCTTAACTTGAGAGGATGTGAAAATTACCTGTAGTTCGCCTCTCATCCTGAAGATGTCGCCATCTTTCATGTTTTGAATATTGAAAACGGTTTTATTTCTTAAATATGTTTCAAGTTGCTAATGAATTTCACTGTTGCACATTTACAATGTGTGTGTTTTGTTTTTACAGTAATGTGCATTGTGCAGTTTGTGCTTACCTTGTGTGCATTGTGTGCACATATTTATGATTTCTTGTTACAATGTTTGTTACTCAAAGTAAAAGCAAAAAGTAAATAAACATAATTGTGTGGGTCCCAATTGCTAATGTAGATGTGTATTTCAGTAATATAGTTAAGTAGGAGGGTTTTAGTTACCAGCATTTATATTAAAACATGGATTCCATATCTGCAAAACTAACATTTTAAATGAAATATTGATAAATAATCGATATTGAATCGAATCAAAATTGAAATCGAATCGAATAGAAACCATATAAATAAGAATCGAATCGAATCACCAAATTGGTCGCAATACCCAGCCCTATAAACTAATACCCTAAAACGTCACTAATTGCTACTGTTGTAGTTCAAGTATACTTTGAACCCCAGAAGCAGCAATAAAGTTGTTTAATCCAGGTGTGATATTAATCTCTTTGTGTTATGGCAGGCATAAAATGGATTAGCAATTATCCAGTGCACTGTGTGAGCGATTCTTTCCAACTGGCGAGTCGTTTCTGCTCATGCCTGACATTTTTCATCTGCTGAAATTAACATTTAGCTCACTCGCTCAGGCGGCAATATTCAGCCTCATAATAGTCTGATCAATAGCAGTTATTACTATCATTATTGCCCTTCTCTGTATTATTATTGCTATTATGTTTCGAAGTGTATAATTGATCTCAATGTCAAACTCATTACGAGCTTTCGTGCATGGAGTGGCATGGCTCATCGGGCTGATGTGAATAAGTGTATGAGTAAGTGAGTCATTTCTGTGTGTTTCTGTCATTTCTAAGCAGGCATAGGGCTGCATGCTTCTTATGCCATACTAAGGTGCAGCTGTGACAAATAAAATAATATAATTTGAAACATTTTAGATTAGTTCTCATCCATCCATCCATTTTCTGTACTGCTTATCCTACACAGGGTTGCAGGGGAGCCTGGAGCCTGGAGCCTATCTCAGGGAACTTGGGGCACAAGGCAGAGGACAGGGAACAACCCATGGCAAGCATATGATAATGGACAGTCTTTGATGGACTGATAGATTAACATTTAGGAATGGACCTTGAGTACACTGTTAGTAAATGCTCAGTTAGTTCATTAACACTCCATTGTACTTTTTTCTGGACTTTTATAACTGTTGGTTAATAGAATGCTAATGAACTAGGTTTGCTCTGGGAGCACTCTTAATAGCACTGGGAGTACTGGGTGCAAGATGGGAAAACACCCAGGATGGGATGCCAGTCCATTGCAGACACATAGTGCACACACATATTGACATCCTGGGGCAGGTTAATCATAGTTCATTCTAGTCAATCCAATCCACCTACATGCATGTTTTTAGAATGTAGGAGGAAATCAAAGAACCCAGCGGAAACCCACACAGACAACATGCACATGCGTGTAACAATGCACACACAGTAACCCGAACTGTGGAACATGAAGCTAAGCTATCCACTGCACTACCGTACTGCACTTCACTATGTTATTAATGTTCATTCATGGTAATGTTCACGTATCTAAAAATTTTGCAGCAACATAAACTAAAATTGTTCTCAGAGCATTCCCAAAATCTAAAATTCCCAGAACCATTAAAAAATTTTCTGGTAACCTAACATTGTTAAGTGATAATACCTGTTAATTAGCTTATTTTCTTATAATTAAGCTAGCAAACTATAGCTAAATTTATATTCCATTGCACATATTCATGTCATTCTGCTGTCTGTTTGGTTAAAATGTTTCTATATATGTCTCATATAATGAGACAAATTGATAAGTGCTAAAGGTTACCATCTTTGTATGAGCAAGCTTACCTATCATTGCATTAGCATTGTAAAATAAGAGTGAGTATATAATCTATGAAGCAATGATAGACTAAAAAACTCACATGGATCACTGGGAACGATTTATTCTATAACTTGATGCTTAATGAACAGTCGACTAATATGTCAGTTAAAACATTGTTACAGTGACCTATCAACCAGATAATAAATTATTATGTGACCTTTACTGTAAATTATTACCATATGATTAAAAAAATAGCAAAATCTGAAATGATTGATATAAGCACAACTTAATAAGACTCTGTGTGTGTGAGTGATGGTGGCATTTCTGCTTTGCCTACAACTACAGGAAGTTAAAAAGCGTATAATAAAAAGGAAAGCAAATGCCAGAGTATGCATAATGGAGAGCGATTCTTCTACGCATGCGTGAACACATTTCTACACGTGCATGCACACACACACACACACACACACACACACACACACACACACACGTGTATACACACCCACACACACGCACCCACACACACCTATTTGCCCATATGTATCCTGCACCCTGCCTCTTGCATTCACATTCAATTTTTGTTTTTCTTTACACTTGGTGTAAGCAAAAATCTATTCAGCAGAACTGCCAATCACGGAGATGGTATCAGAGAAACTTATTCACCACAACACTGTTGAAATGAATATTATATTTTCCTCTGATTTTATCACAGATGTTAAAGGGGCCAGCACAAGTATACTATTTTGCAATTTTCCATCAATTGATTTTTAACTCTTAAATGCATACCTTAGGTTGCTTGTGACCCCATTTGCCCCCCTCTACTACATTTATATTTTAATATTATTTGAAGTATTCTTTCCTTTTCTTCTGAACAATTTACCAATGCTAATTAAAAAAAATTCAATTGGATAAGTGATTGACTAAATAACAAGTTACAGTTAAAGTGTATTTAGCCATTTCTAGTGTAATATAGTAGTACAAATTTCATGAATATAACAAAAAGAAATGCTATCATTGTCACTGGGAATTTTAATCAATTCTATGAAATTTTTTGATCACTTATTGCTACATAGATAATCAGTAGAGGCATCCCAAACTCTATTTGATTCCTAGATCCTACATCCCTTAGCATGTTACTTAGAAATTGGTCAAAATTCACCATCTTTAAGGAAGTACCAATTCCTAAAATACGCTCAGAGGAATCAAATGAGGAGAGAGGATACACAGGCGTGTCTTATGTGGAAGTCTAATAAATGCGCCACGTCTCCCAGAAAACAAAACAAAACAAAGCAAATTACATTGAATGATACAATAAGAAGAATCACAAATACAAAATTTATATTTTTTGTTAACACAGAGTTCAAACAAAATCCTTCCAAGAACGTCAGTATGCCTTGCTATAAAAAAATATGTGCTGAACCTTTTTTTTTTAGACTAAAACATTAACATTTATGCATTTAGTTTAGTCAGTTTAGTTTAATTTAGTTTCTAATCACTGTTGTTTATAGGCTGATCCATTATACAGTTAAGACAGCTGTGAAACATCATCAATACATGAATTCACTAAAGTAGGTATAAATTCATGCTTCAGTGAACAAGAAGCTCTGATTTGTTAAATATGTTTGTTATTGAATTTTTCCTTCCTTATAACAAAGTAAAATTGAGGAAGACTGAAGACTGAGAGAAGAGAGTATTTATAAACTCAGTCCTTAATTTGATGTTTATAAAATGGTTTGTTTCTCCCAAAATTCCCTTAGCCCCTAATTCCCTAGCGTCTAATTATTATTATTATTATTATTATTATTATTATTATTATTATTATTATTATTATTATTTTACTATAGCCTAGCTATAGTATAAAAACTAAATTCACTTAAACTGGAAGCTTAAAATTTTTAATCAGTAAGTAAGGGATAATTTTCACCACTATATAAAAGAGGTTTATGTAATTTGGTCAAAATGACAGAAGGTTGTGGGTCAATGTGTAGATGTTTTATTAAAATAACAATTCAAAAATGTAAATGTCAAACAGGCAGAGGTCAATATACAAGTACCATAAAATCAGTGGCCAAAAAGAAGCATCAAGGGAACAGTCCTAAATCAGAAAACATGATTACATGACTTGGAATCTTACTGAGAGATCGGCAAGTCTTGGCATTGACTGAGATAACAATCAGTCCTTAAAAAAACCAAGCAAGCCCCTATTTGGATTTGATTAGTTTTACATGTGGAGGTGAGATAATGTAATTCTTACCAGAGTATTTCTGGAATTTTAGTCCTGTCTGAATCTCTTCTCATGTCAGTAATTTTTTTACAGACTATATTTAATGTTTTAATGTCATATAAATAACCCATGGTAATATATAGATATCCCAATTGATATGTTGGTAAAAATGTTCATTATGTACTATGGGAAAAGTGTTTTTCTTCTTTTTCTTCAGAATAAACTGACCCCCAGAAGTGAAATTATACCACAACCAAGTAGAAACTTTTATACACAGAACAATATTATATAGACAACATTTAAAGGGACTTATCAGAGAAGTGACGGTTCTGTCATGTTCTAGGTACATTAGTGAGTTCCTAGCATAGCTATAGCCTACAGATAATTTACAGGCATGTGACCTACTAATGATTAAGTGTAACTTGCACAGCCACAAGCCCTACAATAAGCAGTTATAATAAAGGTCACTTCTCAATCAATTTTTATTAAAATGCGGTGTATGTAGTGGGCCTAGTGTGATGAGTATAGGTACATTGTGAAGGCACTTCCATTTCTGTGATTTATACAGACTTTGTTTATCTTGTGTGAACTGACAACTACAGACATCCCCTGGCAACATTATTTAACAAATATATGTCTGGAAGTCGTATCCCATCTGAATAGTAGGTAAGATGAGCTGCAGGTCTTTGGGGGAATTCGGGTGAGGGAGACCTCTGGCAAACAGGAGGTACATTGCAGTGATTTTCTGTGACAGCAATATTGCTGTGTTGGTTTGGGGGTGAACAAGCTTGCCTTTTCAATAATATTTCTCTATATGAATAAGTCTGATAAAATGACAGGATAGGTTTGAAAATAGCCATTTCCCTGTCACGGTCCATCCAGAATTGGATTTACTGTCGTACTGGAATTTGCAATATAATTTTTAGATCTTCAGGGCTAAGGGTTGTAGCACTGCATTGAAAAACAAGTTCGACATGGATGTTATTAAAACACAGCATCATTTTTGAGTCTATACCCTTAAGACATACTCCTATACAAAATTTGAGTCCTCTCAAATTTTTTGAGCTTTGATATGTGGTTGCAATTTTTTTTTAAATTATTTAAATTCTTCGAATGCAACTTAACTGGTGAATCCCTTCTGCTTCTTGCCCCTCTTCAATGGAGACATTCATTCACCTTCATTTCAGTTGAGTCTTTGGTCTATTGAAACATTTTACTGCGGTAGGGTCAGGGTGCTCATCCACCAGTTTGACACTGCAGTCGTTTATCCAAACTTTATTGGATGCTAAACTGAAATGTAAATAAAATGCATGGGAGCCCATTCGACTAATATATAAAGTACAGTCATTGGCAGCATGAGAGAAGAAGAGAACTTAGAGATTTGTAATGAGTACTTTTAATTTTAAATTTAAATATAAGGAGTAAAAATAAAAGAGTACAACCATGCAATTTCAAGAATATTCAAGTAAAGTATAACTATGCCAGACTATGCCTTATCCTGTCAGTTTAGTTTGCCTTGCCTATATTAACCACCATTTTGCATGTTTAAAAGATTATGATTTAGATTGTACACTTTTTTTTTTTTTACTTGTTTATTGTATCCATTGTCTTAGCATTTTGTGACAGGGTGAATCACTCTGGGTCTGGCCTTTTCCTCCTCATTGTGCACTTTCTCAGTAAACTCCCCGGCATTAATCAGACTTACGCTGCTAGCACATTTAATTAAACGTAACTATGTAGAAGTTAATTTATCAGCCAGTTTGACTGTGTACTGTGTGTTGTTAAAGAGAGCTACTGAAAAGGTTGCGTGAAATTACACACACACGCATAGGCTCAGAGACAAATGAGGTGAAGCGGCTTTAAATGTCTTACAGGAGCCCAACCGGTGATAACAGCTGACCTTTACTCTTCACATGCACAAAGCCGCTAGCAAAAGGAGAGAGAGCGAGAGAGAAAGAGAGACAGAGGGAAGAGAAAGAGGGACGTGGGTATAAGAAAATCAAATGAGCAGGAGAAAATACTTAATTTATAGCGGAACATAAGAAAAATATGATGAATAACTTTAAAAACAGTACACAAAGTATAAGGTACAAGGTACGGAAAGGCAAATTAAAAGGCACTGTTTAGATACAAACAACTTCAAGGAATTCAAGGAACTTCAATGATCTCACTCACTCATTCACTACCATGCTCACTCACTCACTCACTCACTCATTCACTACCATGCTCACTCACTCACTCACTCATTCACTACCATGCTTACTCACTGATTCACTACCATGCTCACTCA
>JANDJT010000179.1:7377606-7401913 GCA_024331685.1 Stegophilus panzeri | reverse complement strand
GATAGATAGATAGATAGATAGATGATAGATAGATAGATAGATAGATAGATAGATAGATAGATGATAGATAGATAGATAGATAGATAGATAGATAGATAGGGTAGATAGATAGATAGATAGATAGATAGATAGATAGATGATAGATAGATAGATAGATAGATAGATAGATAGATAGATGATAGATAGATAGAAAGATATATGATAGATAGATAGAAAGATGATAGATAGAAAGATAGATAGATAGATAGATAGATAGATAGATAGATAAAAAGATGATAGATAGATAGATAGATAGAAAGAAAGATAGATAGATAAAAAGATAGATAGATAGATAGCAATAACATGAACTAACTTGTATCACAGACATTCCATAACCTTAAATCTAACTATAAATGGTTAAAACTCGTGATGTGTCCTTCATTAATAAATTTAAGAGGAATAAAACATGTGAGACATGCTGTTATTAGAAAATCATCCACTTGAGGAATGTTTCAGTACTTCCGCTTCCTGTCGGCACCACCACATCATGGATATTTTCCTGTAACAACACGTCCAATTGTGTTTTATTTCATACTCATTTAATAAATTTGATACATTTTAACAAGGGATAATTTATACACTCTTAAGCTAATGTATATTTTACTTGCAAGCTTCAATGTGATTTGAATGTTCACGGTTTTAAAAAGTGCTTTTTTCAGATTTTTTTTTTTTTGGTCGTAATGGATACTTCCAGAAAATTAAAAAGAACTGATTGACATCAAGCAATAACATCACCCGTCAACATTAATCAAGTCACAGCTCAGGACGCAAGTAAAACAGGTAAAGAGGGCAAGATTCTTGAATATAAGGCACTTGACAATGTTGAATTAAATATATTTCATGTTATACTTTGGTTAGTGCTCGCTGGTTTCTGATATCACTACCACACTTTAACTGTGATTACTAATTTACATAGCCTAAGTGCTGTGAAGTTGCAAGAGCGTCTTCTTCTCAAATGCCTAAGATAACTTTCTTTCACTATATAGTTAGGATCAAAACTGTGACATTAGTCTAATGTTTAAAATGAATATTAATAAATGTAATTTTATATCTAAGCCATATGGTTCTCAAGTACAATCAGGTACAAAGCAGGTACAAAACAAGAAACATTTAAGGGTGTCCTTTGTGACCCAGGAGTCCTCCCATTTCATACCACTGGAGGAAAAAAAAGCAAACAATGCAAAATTCACCAATGAATAATGAATAGAACATGTAGAGGGTACAAGGCTGTAATTATATAGGGATGTTGGCACATAAAGAGCCAGAGCAAGGATTAAAATAGCTACATTACATTTTTATACACATTATAGACATGAAATATATGTGAGGAATAAATAGACTGTGTCAGTATTTCACAGTGGTTTTTAAAAGTGTCATGAATAGCCTACTAATTTTATATATTATGTAAATGTTTTCAGAATAAATTTATCTGGCTTCTGAAATGTAGGAGAAAAACCTCAGTAAAGCTTTGGGGGGAAATGGACTGCAGGTAGGATGACAGGCCTTTGCATTGCTGCCTATTTCATGTTTTTA
Organism: Stegophilus panzeri; assembly: GCA_024331685.1. Taxonomy (NCBI): domain Eukaryota; kingdom Metazoa; phylum Chordata; class Actinopteri; order Siluriformes; family Trichomycteridae; genus Stegophilus; species Stegophilus panzeri. The sequence goes on along the minus strand of JANDJT010000179.1, from coordinate 7,400,341 downwards.
CATCCTCAATTTGTTGTTCTTCTTATTTCTGAGCAAAATTATTTAATAGTTAGTGATTATTTTGGAAAAGAAAATCCATATAACCTCACCCTTTAAGTTGAAACCTGCTACAAGAGTGAAGTCAGGTGCGATGGATGCGCTAGCTAAGCCACTTGAATTGGTCACTACTGTATTTAAGCCTCGACTCAAGACCTGGAAAAAGCTTGATGTTTTAGAACAATTGTTGGGTCATTTGCAGGACGTACTGTAAATTATTTCTTAAGTTCAGATTCTTGGGTCAGAAGGCATGGGTGTAAGTTGATATTTGTTGACACAGTGATGATTCGGGGCACACGGATGAAGGACCAAGACATACACCACTGTTGTCTGAGGCTACAGTCCTCAGGTGCAGGTTTCCAAACACACACTCACTCTAAAAAATACTGGGTTATTTTTTCTACCCAAATCTTTTGGGTCATTTATTTGGGTTATTTTTTCAGTCTTGGGTTTTTTGAATGGTAAATGGTCTTCACTTATATAGCGCTTTTATCCAAAGCGCTTTACACTGTGTCTCATTCACCCATTTACACACACACTCACACACCAATGGTAGCAGAGCTGCTATGCAAGGTGCTAACTTGCCATCGGGAGCAACTTGGGGTTCAGTGTCTTGCCCAAGGACACTTCGGTATGTGGAGTCATGTGGACCGGGAATCGAACCGTCAACCCTATGATTAGTGGACAACCCGTTCTACCACCTGAGCCACAGCCACCCATTTATGGGTAGTTTTGTGTAACCCAACCGCTGGGTTAGTGGCTGGGACAGTTGAATCAATGCACTCCTCCCCCACCCCGACGCCTAAGCCCAGCTCTTTGGGTCAAATAAACTCATCGTGGACTGTTTGAATTCGTCTCAGGTGGAGGTAGCTGTTTTCACAAAGACGGACTGTTAGATTTATTTGGAGGAACAAGATTCGCATCAATATATTTATCCATAAAACCATTACTGTACACTAGAAAAAGCAAAACTGTGTGATAACAGACCAGTTTACATGACATTAAATGTACCGCTATCTTCATTAACTTTGGCTTATTGTTTGTAATGCCAACTGGATCGTAAGTTGGTTACTCAGTTTTTTTGGATGTTTTAAACGTCTCCTTTGATCAAAATCTGATGTTGTCATTTTAAATATACAACCCCAATTCGGAAAAAGTTGGGACAGTATGGAAAATGCTAAAAAAAAAAAAAAAAAACGAAGAGGAGTGATATGTGAAAGTACTTTGACTTGTAGTTAAATTTATCATCACCAAGAGCAAGTGCGCTCTTACAACACTGACAGATTTAAATAACACATTACATACACACATTCTATAAGGATGACTGAATTCAGAAAGAAAAGAGACATCTACTGACTGAGATTATGTACATTTATGAATATTTCCTAACAAGATCCTGTCATCTTAGCTATTTTAGCTAGCTGGCTAACAAAATCTGCCAAAATACATGTTCATGTAAAGTATGACTGCCAATACCGGCTCTCTTCCCACTTGAAGACTTCCAGATATAAACGCAAAGATGTGCTTAATGTGGTCTCATGTACGCATGCAAATTAAGACACACACAGGCTCGGATTAATGAGGAGCCTGGAATTGAATTCTCTGGAGTTCTTAATGATTAAACCACCATAAGCAGGAAACTAAACAAAACTCACACTTTGATGGAGGATTTCCATAATCTGTAGAGTAATTATGATTTCACCGCAGGAACATCTGTATTTCAAACAACTCAATCACTGCAGTGAGGGAGAAAGAGAAGATTACAGCAGTTGTGTACTGACATCGGTGCCCATGAGGATGTAATGTATGTGGTTTTAATTACTTATTTCTCCTTGTTCTTGTCAGTCAGTAAGTAATCAGCAGAAAAAGTGGCATACAGAAGCAACATAATGACCACACACTTATGAGTACTGTCTTTCTTGCTTTCGCACACGCTAACGAACCAGGCTCTTAACCTCTTAAAGTGCCACTCCACCAAGTGTAAGTGATTCTCCATTTAAGCTCCACGTGGCAGAAGGCATTTACTCTTCTGAGTGCCTTCAGTGGAACTAGATAATGCAGATTGCTGTGATGGATACACTGTAAAAAGTAAATTGTCTTCTCAGTTAAAAAAAAAAGCCTTAATTATCTGATTTCAATTGCACTTCTCGATTTACTCAACTTTTTACTTATAGATTCTGCTTGTGATCAAATCTTACTTTGCTTGAACAGTCTGTTGACTTGTGAACAATGATGAGTTGACAAATAAAGTAAAATTGGCCCAACTAATAATAACTTGTTCAATCAAAACTACCCAAAGCCCTCAAATGGCATAGATTAAAAAAAAAAATAAAAAAAAAAAAAAATTATATTTGTTGAACAGATAAAATTGTCAACTTTAAACTGCTTGTTCAGTTGATGAATATAATTATATTGTGCAAACTCAAACATCCTATTGTAATTAACAAAATGAAATTTTAACATTAAAGTGATTTTTGTTTCTTTAATATTAAGTAAACCAGGCAAAATAAGAAATTTCTTTACCCAACATTAGTAATATGACAAATTTTAGAACGTGGTTTATATAGAGAAACAAAATAAAAGTGTAACTTCAGCAACAATTTGTTAAAAGGATAATAACTAAATATTTTTTCTGTAAAACTTCTCGTAAATAACATACCATGTGTTGTAATAAACTCACAGCAAACTTACAAATACATGCATTCTATGTTTTAAATTGCTTTTTGATTTTTTTATTCTATTTTATTCCATTATAATTCACTTTATTTTATCCTGTTTGACTCTATTTTGGTTTATTGTGAAACACTTTGTTAACGTTGGTTTTAAATGTGCCATATAAGTAAAGGTTAGTTACTTATTTAAACAAGAAAAATGCTGCACTGCATGTAGAACCTAAAACAGTAGACAGATATAATGGAACATTAACATGTCAAACACCGGACAAAAGACTAGCTGTCAAATTTATTGGCTAGCAACTTCTAAAAAATTGCAATTCTATATACAATAATCTGGTTATCAGAGTCTCCTAATAAAATTTTCCTGTTAGCAAAACAAAAATGGTAGCTAGCTAGCTAGCTAAATTAGCTTGTTAGTATTTGGCTGGTTTTAAGTAGTCTAGTTTAGGTCTTGTTACCTTTGAACTGAAAAGACAAGAATTAGCTGTCTGGTATACCAGCAAACTAATGGAACTAATGGACCAATCTTTGTTCACGGAATTCAAGATATCACATTTAATTTAAAAAGTAGTACTACACAATAAAGGAAAACATGTCGGACCAAACTTTTGGAACATATTGTAAGAATAGATATTTCTTTAAAAAATGAAACATTTCAAAAATAACAAGAGTGCAATTATCCAGAGATGCCTGTGTAAAGAATAGTGTTTGAGTGATATTAGAGATTATTGTTTAAAAATGTTTTAATACCACAGCTCTGTTGAATTCTCAAATCTGATTGCTGAAAGAAGGTGTTAATTAATTTTCTAGAACAGCAGTTCTGACAGTATCACGGCTACAATTCGAATAATAGGTTTATACTAATGTGCTTGTTCTAATACTTTACCATTTTTATAGTAACAACTAATTCAGAGGGACTTGTTTGGCTGGTGCTCCACATAAAATAAGGCTAATAATGGCTGAATTTGAAAATGTGTTGTTATTTAACAACAACAAAAAAAGAATGTATAATCATTTCTATGGAGAAACTTTTGGTAAGTAGACATTTATTTATGTCTTGGATGTCAGCTATTTGTAATGCTCAGGGAGTTTTCCACCACATGAGAGTCTTCAAGACTGAGGACTTTACACTTTGCAGTTTCACAGTAATGTAATAAGCCAACCCATCCCACCCCCCTCCCTCGACTAACATCCACCCCTGCTCTCCCCATCCAACACACAATCACATATGCAACAAGTGACACCCACCCAAAAAGAGCCTCAATGACCAAAGAGACTGCAGTTTCTATACCAATATACCACTGTGACCAATTACAAAGTTTTAGTGACCTTGGACCACATCGTACCTATAGCTGTACATTATAATATGCTTTATATATGTTCTTAGGTTTGCACATGGGAATGTCCCATTTAAATTAAGATGACATGTTTAAATCTGGAACCTGAGATGTCCTTAGTAAAACATTGATTTTGAATTTCTTTAGCCAATTGTGTTGATTTAGATATCATATGGTTGGCCTCTCATTTTAATGAAAGCTCCATCCTTGGAAAGTCTGAACCTCCTGGCAGAGGCAACCAGGTTTTGGGCTGAAATGTGTGGGTACTTAGCAGAATTACAGTGAAGCTCAAGGAAGACCTTTTTTAAATAAAAAAAAAACAACAACATTTCTATACAAAGAAATCAAATAGTTGATTTTTACACAACCTTAAAGCTGGGTTTCTGAAACGGTGATCTTTTGCCGCTTCTTTCCCTCTCTCAGCATTCTCCTCAACGTAAAGGAAGTGAAGTATTCTCATGCTTCCTTCTTCAAATCATAGTGCTTAGTGTTATTTTGAACTTCTTACAGTATGTCACTACAAGACAAATACGAGAAATTAAAAAAATATATATATAATTTTTTTTTTAAAAAACATAAATTATTGGCATTTATTTTAAATAATCATTGGGCAGGTTAATATTGTTTATGGATACTGCTGTTACTCTGCAAACGTTTTTATTTAAAAAGTAACTTTTGTAAATAAGTATATCTATTTTACTTGAACAATGCTAATTGATTCCCCATGTTGTTTGAATGAAAAGTTTTAAAGTTTAATTTCTATGAAGAGTGTCAATTATTCTGGAACTACTTCTTGGGAGGTGTGTGTGTTGAGGGTCTGTATATCCAGTAATGTTGCTGTAAGGGATAGTCCATATATGTGTATGAGTGTGTGTGGAAAAAAGGAGACAGAAAAAGAGTCTATATATCAATGCTAATTAGTGTGTGTATGTAAGAGTGTGTCAATATATTGTGAATGTGTGTGTGTGTGTGTGTGTGTGTGTGTGTGTGTGTGTGTGTGCGCGCCACAGCCAGTTGTTATTTTAATGTGTTGGGTTTTGAGACACACCCAGTTTGGAGGACATTGCTGGCTTAATGGCACGCCTGGCACCAGAACAAGGGAACGCAAGGGAGCGCACTCATTCTGTTGCTCATTAGCAGGACACACACACACACACACACACACACACACACACACATACACACACACACACAGACCACAGTGATGACTGCACTCCGGGGTAAAATCTGTGTGTGCTGGAGATCCTTTTATAATGTGATAAAATAGAACCAGATTTGTGACCTTCTTCATCATTTTGAGCCACTTTGACCCAAAAGCACAGTGGCACACATTTATACACACACACACACACACACACACACACACACACACACACACACACACACACAAACAGATCTGAAGCCACAGATATTTTCATCCCGCTGCACTGTTCTTTCAGTCACACATGTTCATTCAAGAGTGAGAAAGAAATAAGACATAATGCACAGCTTACTAGATTCTGCAGCTAAATTTACTGTTCTCTCATTCTCTGTGTGGGAGTCTCGCATCAATATTTATTGTTTGAATTTCTCAATAATATTGACAGAATATGAAATCTGAGACTTTATTTAATTACAAACCAATAAAACCACAACAACAGACCCAAATCGAGTTTAAAACCTAAAATTGGGTTTCTAAACAAATGAGCCTTTGTGACTTCCACATCAAAATACACATTTATGAAGAAACTACGGTAATACAAATTTGCTTAAGAAAATTGAAACAAATTCTTATTAAAATATGGCTGTCCTTCCTTGTCTGCTTTTTAAAAGAAAAAGAAAAAAAAAACACTTGAAGCATCAAAATTTTCCCTGTAGAACCTCTGTTCAAGGTCATTAATCCGTCATATCACAGTGATGATACAGAAAGGAAAAGATTAATGTTAGGAATATTGTGCCAGTGACCAGAAGGACTGCCAGACAGGCATTAAGGCCACTAAAATGCAGTTCTGCCAAAAATTAAATGTATACCATGTTTCTCTTATCCCAAATGTAATCAGTCAAAGACAAAATTGCTTCTTGAGTGCTGAACTGAAGCTACCTTATAATAAATAAGGTGAAGCTTAGAGCTACCAGCGTCTTGTAAACTGCAGGGCTAAGTCATCACATACTCATACATTTATTCAGCAAAGTAACAGAACTTACACATAAGCAGATTCATAAAATTTAAAATAACATGTACAAATGTGTAGTGACCCTTCATATGCCAAAATATTCATTTTTTAAAAACTTTATATACATTATATGGCCAAAGGTTTGTGGACACCAGACCATTACACCCATAAGTGGTTCTTCCCCAAAAAGTTTTTGTTGCCAAAAAGTTGGAAGCACGCAATTGTCTAGAATGTTCTTGTATGCTGTAGCATTACAATTTACCTTCAGTGGAACTAAAGGGCCCCAATCCTGTTCCAGCATGACAATGCCCATGCGCACAAAACAAGATCCACAAAGGCATGCTTTGCAAAGGTTGGAGTGGAAGAACTCGAGTGGCCTGCACAGAACCCTGATCTGGAAATGAAACACCGACTGCTTGCCAGGCTTACAACATCATTGCCTGACCTCACTAATGCTCTTGTGCCTGAATGGATAAATCGCCACAGCCATGTTTCAAAATCTAGTGGAAAGCCTTCCCAGAAGAGTGGAGGTTAGTACAAAAGCAAAGAGGGGACTACATTTGGAATGGGATGTTCAGCAAGCACATATGGATCTGATGGTCAGGTGTCCACAAACCTTTGGCCATATAGTATCTATTATCATGTGAATCACTTCTGATATTTGATTACACATCAAATCTTTGGATCACATCTACTGTCTCTGCGTCGACCACGCCAGCACTCCGTCTGAGTATTCAGCAGGGATGCTGAACTACTCTTCACACCACAATTTTTATCTTTTAAGTGTGAAACCATGCACAGTTTCCACAGAAGCATGTCCAATTCATATTTCATGCAAAAAATTTATTATTGAGCATGCAAATCCGTCATTTCTGCAACCTGTGTGTGTGCGTGTTCTTTTCAGTGGCACTTTGACCCATAATATGCCATAGTAGATAGTATTTTTAACCAATTATATGCCATAGTAGTAGTAGTAGAGATAGAGATAGATAGAGAGAGAGCGAGAGAGAGAGAGAGAGAGAGAGAGAGAGAGAGAGAGAAAGTGCATGAGTTGGACATTTTAATGATCATTTATTAAAAAGGTCAAAACAGACAATCCATAGGATGAAGGACACTCAGAGTGAACAGCAGGCTGGGTCAGGCATTCAGCAAACAGAGTACACTAGGCAAGGGCAAATTCTATACTTATGCCAAACTAAGCCAAAACCACAATGTCATTCAGAAGGCTAATGGACAAAAGTTCAGACTTGTCACTGGCAGAAAGCAGGAGCAAAACTTGAAACAGGTGTGCATGAATAGTAATCAGCACTACATTCACTACAATCAGCACTAATGGTAAAGCACTACATTCACATTCTAAGACTTAACGCTCAATAAAGCAAAGAGAGGGCATGTGTTACACTGATTATATATTTATTTTTGGGTGTTCTTATGTGAGACGCAGATTGGAGTGGCTAATTGTATTTTTTTTGTAAAATAATGACACAATATAATATAATGTAGTTTTCAATTAAGAAATAGCGCATGAGCAAGACGTTTGTACGGAATATCAGCACGGCTGAGATTCGGCTGTAGGCGTAAGGTCACAAGCAAGTGTGATATTGCATTTATGCAACAGTTCTATAAACAAGAATTGAATATTGCAATAGCAACTCACATTTCAGACACCAAATATTGAAAGAAATATTTTGTTCATTTTTGCTCCCTCAATGAAAATAGTTCCCAAAGTAGCCACTGCTGGATAGGGCATTCTGTGTTGCCATGCAATGCACAGAATGTCTGACAGCCCATAATAAGTGTAGTAACAGTTTCAATGCAATGAACTATTGCTAGAATTGGTATATTATGTACTGTAGAGAGCACAGATAAGCAGAGTGATACAAAGAGTGAAATGTCCAAGTGCTACTATACTAAATATCAGCACTCTTGGAACATTGCTTGAACAATCACATTAGTGGACCAGAACTAACTGTTAAATAATATTTAGATTTATTACTAATAAAATTTGTAATAAACTATTGTTCTACCACTCAGTGTAGTCTGGTAACAGTAAGATTAGGGGATTCGATGGACAGAACAATGGCTTTAGTGTAATACTGGTTGTATTGGTTTAAAATCTGGTACATTAATACAGAATTCAATTATTGTGCTGCATCACAGGTGTACATGTAGGATTTTACAACCATTTAAATTTTAGAAAAATGAAACTATCCATTTCATAGTTCTGATTTTTTTTTTTCATGTTGTGCCATTTATTTATTTATTTTTGTAGCCCACATTCAGTAATTGGCTGAACTAGTGGATATGTGCTCTGCTTAGAAGAAGAGCAAATGAAGCACAATTTACATGTGTTCATGTAAAACCAGAAATCATCATTTTATTTAGTTAAAAAAATAAATCCAATCAAAATTGTCCATCAAAGGATGTATAAAGTCTGACAGACGATGCATCCAGACCCTCCTTCTGTGAAACTAAAAGGCAGAGTAAATCAGCAGGAGTGATTTACTCCAAACATTTTTGTTTCCTGTGCACATCTGTGGCACCCTTTCCATCTCTTGTAATGTTTTTAGTCCAGACCCCCTGAAGGCTCTCACCTTCTGTTGGCCATTTCACTATTTCTCCTTCAAGCTCAGTGCTCTGAGTCTCGCCATCTGAAAGAGACAGAGACAGAGAAGCATACATCTGTCCACACTGAATGCTACATAGATATGTAGACTTTCTTGTTCACTATAAATAAAAGAAGAAATGACTCCATTTGGCATATCATCCTTGTAAAGGTACATGGCAATGCTTGCCTTAAAGTGTAGAACATCATGAGGGTGACAGTCTATCAACCGTCTCCTACATCAGAAACCTTAATATTACTGTCATTATCATTGATGCTGTTATTATTATTGCTGTAATTGTTATTGCCACAATTTTTTGTTACTGCAGTATTAGTGTCATTACTGCTAATGTATTTCATTACTATGCTATCATTATTATTATTGTTGTTGTTGTTGTTTTCATTTTTTAATGGATCGTTAACCTTGTTCTACATACAATCATGGCATTATGACTATACTGAATTAAAGTGAGCCTGAGAAAGGAAGAGAGAAAAAGTTGTGCTGTAGACAGACAGAAAAGGAATGAGAGATATGTTGATTGAAAGATTGAAGAGATTGAAAAAGAGATAAGCAGAAGGAGAATAATAAAGGTAGGAGGAGACAAAGAAATATAGAGAGATAGACAGACTAACCTGGGAAAAAAATAAAGAGAGACAAAGGGAAAAAGAAAGAAAGAAAGAAAGAAAGAAAGAAAAAAAAAACATTAGAATATGTATAGCTATAATTATTGTAATGGTTATTACTGCAGTTATTATTTTGCTATTACATTATCACTGATACTTAAGCTATCAGTATTGTGTTTTTAATTTCTTAATGCATTGGGAAAATGGCTCTACATATAGTCGCATCACGCAAGAGAGATAGAGAGAAAAGGTGAGCCAAAGTGAGGAAAAGAAAAAAGGGGGGGGGGGGGGGTATTACAGTAGATAGAGATGTAAAAAAAAAAAAAAAAAAAAGATAAGCAGAGAGAGATAGTCACCAAAAGGTCAGGCAATAAAGAAAGACAGAGATGCAGAGCAACATGGAGAAATAAAGAGAGAGACAGACAGAGAGAGACAGATAAAGAGCGAGAGAGAGAGAAAGAAAGACAGACAGAAACAGAACATTTAGTTCTGTGTGCCATGCTTTCATTCTTGTTTCTAAACCCCAGTCAATGGTCAGCTTCTCAGTAAGAGGGCAGCTTTTTCATCTCAAGATCAAGTACATGTTTTCTGGAGAGAGGTTCAAACATCTGACAGAAACATACTCATTTCATTGAGAATGTGCAAGTGGAGAAACACACAGTGTGATACTGCAGTTTTCAGACACTGTATGTGGTACAGAAAATTATGAATATTTCAAGAAATGCCTCGGGTTTTCAAGCGCACTTAAACATTCCAAAACTCTCTCAGCTCTCTTTATCTGAGTGTGTGTGCGTACATGTGTGTGTGTGTGTGTGTGTGTGTGTGTGTGTGTGTGTGTGTGTGCATGTGCATGCATGCATGCATGCGTGTATTGGGGTTATAACTAATACGTACCAATTTACTTTCATATGAAATGAAGCTGTACATTGTGTAAGACTATCCTGGGAAAAGTCTTTTTTTAATTTTCTTTTGCTTTAATGGAACATTATAACTTTGATATCACTTTGAAAGATATGTAGAGGGATGCGCTAGACTTTTAAATAATCCCAATCCTGCCCACTCCCAAATTCTGAATAGCACACTGACATACAGTAGCTGCAAAACTGCATAAACATCATGCTTTTTCATCTTAATACCATGCACATATTTGCATCATGATGCAAAGAGGGGGTTTATGCGTAAGCATTGCATGCAGAGGCACACCAATGGGCTGATGTGCACATTTCCAGAATTCTAACAGTGCACTGTGCATGGTGTATCTACAGTACTGTGTGTTAACCAGCCTTCAGGTAAATGCTGATTGGTTGAGCAAGGTGTGTCCAGTTGTGTACATTTTGAAAAGATCCCTTCTTCCACAGGTTTCATCAAGTGTTTCAGAGTAATATGGCCAATATACCGTAACTCTTTAATCTGACTGCAAACCTGGCATCACGCTGATGCAGTATTATTATAAGCACAAAGCCTTCCAAAAAAAGCTAATGTGCAGAGAGATAAGGGTGTGAAAGAAGTGTTCACCGCTGTGGGCACTAAATGAATCCGTCCATCCTAGGGGACTCGGGGCACGAGGCGGGGTACACCCTGGATGGGGTGCCAACTCAGTGCAAAGCACAACTGCATACACATTCACACACTACGGACAATTTAGAAATGCCAATCAGCCTACAACGCATGTTTTTGGACTGGGGGAGGAAACCGGAGTACCCGGAGGAAACCCCTGAAGTATCACAGTTTGGGAGGCGAAGGCGGATGCAAGTGCAGATTAATTTAATAAGTAGAGTGCTAACAAAACTAAAAAAAGCTTGACAACCAGTCATTGGAAAACTAGAACTATATATAGTGGTGCTAATCAAAGTGCAACAAGACACAGGTGAGAGTGCTTGAAACATGTGACATGATGGGGCTGATGGGTAATGTAGTTCTGTGCCTCTTTGGTACTAACATGACACACTGGGAGAACATGCAAGCTCCGTGCACACAGGGTGAACGTGGGATTCAAACCCCCAACCCCATGGGGAGGTGAGGCAAACATGTTAACCATTAAGCCACCGTTCCCACCGTACCTGTAACTAGTGTTTCAGTTCATGTTATCTAGGTAAAGTATACGGGAAGTTTGCAAGAAAGTTAGGTTTCATTTAGTTTTCTATTTTCTGCTCTCTAGTTGACACGTTCATGTTACATGCAAGTATGATAGCAGACACCTATGCGTCCACTCATGCATTATGCCCTCATTTGTTCACAAATACTGTACACAAACACTGTATAATGTTTAAAACATGCTTTACAGTTAACTTCTCTTAACTGTTCACTCATGCCACAAACGGCACAATCCCAAATTCACCGTTACTGCATATAAACCCCCTACCCTGATCAGTTCCTCTCCTTCGGCTGTCTTGGGAGGAAATCATTTCAATGCAAAAAGAACATTCATTTCACAGTGTGTATTTAATTTTGGGAAATGACAGTATCTCTCAGTTTGGAGTTAATCTATGCTGCTGTGATTAACACAGAATGTGGTTTTCATTTAATTCTTCTGTTCTGTACATGTTTGCTATCGCTACTGACTCATAAAATGATTCTCGATTCCAGTCACAGTTTCATTCTCACTTGTTCTGTCTCGTCTTGTTTCTCTTTTTCCTTGTTTCCTCTTAATATACAAGGCAAGGCAAGTTTATTTATATAGCACAATTCATACACATAGCAATTCAAAGCGCTTTACAAATGAGCAAATAAAAGAAAATAATAGAGCATAAGACTAAAAAATTATAAAATATAAAGTAGAATGTATTTACTCAGTTAAGAACAAATGCCTGAAAACAGTTGGGTCTTAATTGTAGATTTGAAACTGGCTACAGGTGGAGCATTTTTTAATGTCATCCGATGGTTGATTCAAGAGTTTAATAGCACAGCAACTATAAGCTGCTTCACCATGTGTACTGCTGACAGTAGGTATTACCAACAGTTTTTTTTTTCCATTGGTCTTAGTGGTCAAGCAGTTGTGTAATGCTGAAAGATATGTAAAAGGTAATTTGGTCCTATTCCATATAATATTGGCAGCCTTGGTAAATATGAGCAAAGAAGACTGTGAAAAATTAACCTTTTGTTTGAAAAATTCACAAATATACTCTGCTCTCATGGATATCAAACAATTGCAAACAAAACAAAGGTTTCTCAAACAAAAACTTTGTGAAATATAGGTGGGCAACAATTATTGACACCCTTTAATACCTTGTGCTACCTCCCTTTGCAAAGATAACAGCTCTGAGTCTTCTCCTATAATGCCCGATGAGGTTGGAGAATACATGGCAAGGGATCTGAGACCATTCCTATATACAGAATCTCTCCAGATCCTTCAAATTTCTAGCTCCATGCTGGTGGACTCTCTTCTTCAGTTCACTCCACAGGTTTTCTCTGGGTTTCAAGTCAGAGAACTGGGATGGCCATGGCAGGATCTTGATTTTGTGGTCAGTAAACCCTTTTTGTGTTGAATTTGTTGTATGTTTTGGATCATTGTCCTGCTGGAAGATCCTGCTGGAAGATCCAACCACGACCCATTTTAAGCTTTCTGGCAGAGGCAGTATTTGTGTGAATTTTTTTAAACAAAAAATCAAAAGGTTAAACAGTAAAGACATTTTTTGCAGCCTTCTTTGCCCATATTTACCAAGGGTGCCAGTATTAGTGGAGGGCACTGTAAGTTGCCAACAGATCCACTGCTGCTCTTCCTCCTCCTATAACTTTTAGCGAAATGCAGCTGACATGCGTCCAATGTGGAATGACTGAGGTCTTGAGGTGAAGCTTGATATGACACTTACAGGATGCATCCAGAATATATTTATGGAAATACATGCTTTAAGCAGGTTAGAGAACACTTGCTAGACACACTGTCCTGTTCTGTATACATGAGCTAAGGGATGCTTGCAGTTGACTATTATGTTCTCCTGGACACCCAGCCATGGGTGACTGCAGCATCATCATGATTAAAGCCTATGATCTGTTGACGACAGAGTAAATCCTTATACAGATATACCATTCAGCAGTCCACAGCCCACAGGAACTCACAATCATGCTATTTATAAGAATGATTCCCTACTGTAACATACAGTAACTAGAGCTGCATCACTGATCTCCTCACACATTCAATGAGTGGAGTGTAATGCAGAAACAGACAGTACTGTAACACTCTGCTCTCACTGCTTTGCTATTTTGGAAGTGTAAATATGGCCATCAGCACCTCAGAGTTGTTCCACTTCTGAAAGACTTTGGGAGAAAAACATGCCCACTAATATGTCACCACCACTTCAGTGTCAGTGCTGTACTGAAAATGGCTAGAATCAGTAATGTACTATATACTTACAAACAGTGTTGCCAACACTTTTCAGTGGAAAATAGCTAATGTATGCTGAAAAAGTTGCTAGAAGGATGCCATCGACATTGACTAATTTGCATATTCATTGAATTGTCGTGCTCATTTACATAGCAAAATGTGTTACATAAAGAATGAAGATTTTCTGAAGACATACAACAGAATAGAATAGAATAGTTTTACGAGAATAGAAAATAACTGATTATAACATTTGCAAAATAATCTAATTTCTATCAAGAATGCATACAAAAAGAAGCAGTGGGAGTGAGTAATTAGGAAATAAACAAAAGAAACAGTTACAGGTAGAATTATTCTTTTTTTTTTTTTTTTTTTTTTTTTAATCTTTTGCTTTGTTTTGTTTTAAATATCACCAAGAAGAGAGTTTAAAACAAAAATTTGTTGATGGAACAAACAATGCTGATCAGTGATTAGTCTTTGGGAATAATTGTGATCAGTGATTGGTCTTTAGGAACAATGGTGATTAGTGACTGCTTGTTGGGAACAATTGTGATCAGTGATTGGTCTTTGAAAACAATTGCAATCAGTAATTGGTGTTTGCAAGCAATGCTGATCAGTAAATGTTCGTTGGGAATATTGGTAAACAGTGATTGGTCATTGAGAACATAGGCTCGCACAAACACAAATCAGTCAAGAGGTTACACGACCTGCTCTCTCAACGCTTATAACCAGCAGCTGTGATAAAAGCTAAAGAGATCAGGAAAATCTTCTCAAAAAGTCGCTAGATTTGTCAACTTGATTCTTTTTTACAGTGAAAGTCACTTAAGATCTAAAAAGTCACCAAGTATTGACAAATGTTGGCAACATTCCCTACAAAGTGACATACACTGTAAAAAAAAAAAAAATCTGTAATTTCTACAATAAAAGAATGAGTTCAAACCAGTATCATGCTGGTAAAAATATTTTTTATAATTCAATACAGTGACCCATATCGTATGCTGGGACAATATTTACAGTGCTGGTAGATTATACTTCATCCTTCTGTATGGCTGCTGTAACAATATCATATTAATATAGTAACACATAAAGTATCATTAACTTTACTGTAAAACTAAGCATTAAAAGCACTGAACCAGCAATAAATCCTCATCTCTACTGGTTAACATTATTCTTGTAATATTGGATAAATCATCATAGCTTCAGTTATATCAGCAAACCTGGGGTAAAGCTATATAGGAGAGCAGTTACCCTGCTATTTAATATCTTGAACCATATTGCTGGTGGTAGATAAAGAATAAATACAAATGATCACCAGCTGTCAATCAAAAGCTGGATGCTCTGACTGATGAGCTGGACTATCAGTTCATCCCATAGCTAAACTGTAATCAAGGTAACATGTGAGGTAACAAAACATTCAAATACTTATCTAGAAATCTTAGCTAGCTAGTTACTTATTAAAATGATTGCTTTAATAAACATATTTGTTTGAATTTATGACTGCTGTCAATGTTAATCACAGTAACAGCTGTGCTTCCAGGATTTTACACTCTCGTTTTTGTACAGCGTATGGTAGGTTTCCATCATAAAAGGGTCAGTGTGGGTGTACTTAATACACTGGCAACTGAGCATATTATCATCCAGCTTCTGTGTGGTTATTATCTTTATTTTTATTTTTCTTACAGAAACACCCACTCACTAACATCCAAATTCTTTTTTTTTTTTTTTTTTTTTTTTGCATTCAAGCTGTTAAAAAAAGAAAGAAAGAGACAGAGCGAGAAAGCCACTGTTCTCTGTATCTACTTGTACACTCACACTTCTCGCTCACTCTTTTTTTCTCTGAATCTGTAATTATTTTAATCCTTTGATCTGTAAAAATGGCTTCCCCTCCCTTCTGCTCATTCACTTCAAAAGAGTTTCACCACATCTTCCATGATATGACTCCACCCCTACCTCCAAAAGCTGAAATGAAATGAACACACACACACACACACCCACACACACACAGACACACACATATACAGGATAAGCAAATTGACAATGTTAACAGTTCTGCTTGACAAAAGTAGCTCAACTGACAAACTTTAAAAGCAGAGTTTCCCTAAAAAGCATGGCACAGATTTACACCTGCTTTTGGGAACTGGACAAAATCAGATGCAAAACTGGCCAACACTGATTGTCTAACAAAATACTTTATTTTAGGATTTGGTTAATGATTTGAAACTGCTTGTAATACCACCACCCTTGCTGTTACATAGCAACATTTGGTCTACTTAATGATAACGATTTGGTGATAAAACTGAGCTGTTATCAGAAATGAAGCCTAGAAGGATTGTGTGATCTAACTGTAGTCTAACTGTGTAAAAATGTTCCATGTTGTTGTGATACTGTATATTTCATTTAAAATTAAAATGCATTCATGAAATGCATAAAATTAGCTAATTATCAAGAAGTATGACTATCTCTCTAAAAGCAGAACTTTTGGCAGTTTGGTGTTATGGAGCACTCAGGTGTGTGTCTACATCATGCCAAGAAGCTAAGACATCAACCATGAAGCAATTGTTGCTGCTCATCAATCTGGGAAGGATTATAAGGCCATCTCCAAACAATTCAACATTCTACATTGAGAAGGATTGTTTACAAATGGAGAGCCTTCAAGACAGTTGCAAATGTTCCCAGGAATGGGCATCCCAGCAAATTCAATCTGTATAGAAACCTGGCGCGTGAGGGTGTGGAGGAAGACTCGACAGACAGGCGGAATCTTAACTAAGTTCCGGGCTCACCTTTATTCAGACCGGGCACTTTCAAAACTCAACAGAAAACAAACACTCGCGGCTTTCGATCCATCAGGTTCAAGTTCATGCTTTTTGCCGAGAGTATGTGCATGTGTGTATATATGTGTCTCGCACGCTGTCTCGCTTTTGCTCGTGGGTTATGGGAGTCTCTGAAGGCACAAAAAGACACACATAAGTAAACTTGGGCTAATAAAACACAGGTGAGAATCATTACGCATTACCTGCTGGTTTAACCTGCCTTTTCTACGTCCACCGTGTTTAGTGCTTACCGATATAAAGAAAAACCCAAGAGCTACATCATGTGACCAACAGGCCTCTGTACAGCACAATCAGAAAAAGACTGAATAATTATGGCTTTCATGGAAGAGTGCCTAGGAAAAGGCCTCTTCTCTCCATGCCCCTTCTTGGTGTAGGGGTTAGAGGGTGTGTCAACACTGTGATTAATGATGATTTGGGTTCTACTCTGCCTTTAGGGCAGAGGTGGCTCAAAGGCTCTGGGGTACTGATCAGAAGGTTGGTGGTTCAAGCCCTAGCACTACCAAGCTGCCTATGTTGGGCCCAAGCCCCTAAACCCTCCCTATACATTTTATAAATGATAATAATTTATAAATGATTGTATAATTTTATAGCAATACAGACGAGCTGAAGGCCGTTATCAAAGCAACCTGGGCTTCCAGAACACCTCAGCAGTGCCACAGGCTGATTGCCTCCATGCCACGGCGCATCGATGCAGTAATTCGTGCAAAAGGATTAAAGCCTCGACCGAGTATTGAGTGCATAAATTAACATACTTTTCAGAAGGTCGACATTTCTGTATTATAAATTCTTTATTTTAATATTTTGAGATACGGGATTTTTGATTTCCATGAGCTGTAAGTTGTAATGATCAAGATTTAAACAAACAAAAAAAACCCGCTTGAAATATTTCACTTTATGTGTAATCAATCTAGAATATATGAAAGTTCCACTTTTTGAATTAAATTATGGAAAAAACAACTTTTTCATGATATTCAGATTTTTTGAGATGTACCTGTAAATTGTCCCAAGGTGTGAATGAGTATATGCATGGTGCTCTGCAATGGACTGGAATTTGATTCCGGTTGTATTCCCACCTTTCACCCAGTGTTAGTGGGACAGACTCTGGATCCTTTAACAGGCTAAAGTGATTACTGAAGATGAATGAATGAATGAATGAATGAATGAATGAATGAATAGACTAGAATAGCATGGGACATTTTTAAAAGTCTGCTTTTCTTAGCACCATATTACATGCCACTCCAGGTGTGAGCTTAGTAATGAGTTCATGCACGTCTCTTTCCCTGTGATTTGGAGCAGATCCCTGGTGACATTTATGCCTGTTTAGTATGCAATGATGAGCCCTCAGATAATCGCACTTCATTCGCTCAGCCACAACATTCATTAGAAATGACCTTTGGAAGCAGCAATTAGCCAGGAAGGCTTCACTGTGGCAAAACAAAAGCTGAATTAACAGCATTTAAGAGGGTATCAGCCCAGGAGTGCATTAGGGGTGCAGCACACTATCAGCTGGATTAAATATAACATGGCAGCATCGTTCATTAAAGAGCTAATGATGCGCCAACTCTGATGAAACAGAGCAGCATACAGCATGCAATTCTATTATGAACCTGTTGGAGAACATCATAATGAAATACAAAAACTGGCCCCCTAATAAATGTGGTATTATAATAAGTAATAAAACACAATATAGTAACTCATCCTATTAATCTTGATCAGAGATGATAAACTGATCTGTGCACTGTGTGACATTGATCCAATGTCATTAAAACAAGTCAAAAATATATTTAAAAGTTTGTCCATAAAAATTTTACATATATTCATTGAATTGACATGGGCAGGTGTTTTTTATACCCCACATAACTTAGAAATCTAAGCTGTTAAAGCAAATGATAGTGCAAGAAGAGAGTGCAAGACCAGATGCTGCAGTCAAAGATGATTATGATGATGACAGAGACAGAGTAAAATCATGATGAGAGACAGAGACAGAGAAACAGAGAGACCGTAGGCATGGCAGAAGTACCCACAGCCCCTTCATTGCAGTTTTTGTGGCTGCATGCTAATAACAAGGATTTAGGAAGATAAATGTTAAACACGGGAATTCTCATAATCACTATTTATCCTGTAGACCTTAATTTAATGCTGTCTGTTTAACTCCTGAAGTGAAGTCACACTGCAGCATAAACAGACCTGATTATGTTAAGATTCAAGAATCTTTAAAAATCTGTCTGTAGCACCAGAAATCATGTTAGACACACACACACACACACACACACACACACACACACACACACACACACACAGGCAATTCTGTGCAAGCAATCCACCTACCTGCAATCCACCTACCTCCACACACACAATAAGCTGAGCTGAAGGGACCAGGGATGGTGAAAAGGTTGAATTGAAATCAAAATTTCTTTTTAATAATGAATTAATTTCTTTCATAGTTCAATCATTGCACCTCCTACAGCATAAGCATTTTCTGCACAGGTGATGAAGCATTTTTACCTGCAACGCCCTGTTTCTCTCAGAGAACCTTGTGCACTATAGAGCAGAACTGAACAATGATCAGAGCAAGCTGGTAGTGAGGAAGACAGGAGCCAAACTGGGACAAGTGTCAACAATGTGGTACAAATGTGGGTGTATACCCACAGAAGCAAGAGAAAGATATCTATTACATCAAAACTTTAACAATAGATACTGTTAATGTATTTAGTCAGTGCTATTGAACTGAAGGTTATAAGTTCAAACCTCAGGACTGATAGAACGCCACTACTGGGCTTCTGAGCAAACCCCATTCATTTTAACTTCATCAGAACTGTGTGCTTTCATTGTATTCTTGGAAGTCTTTTGGGATAAAACTTCTGCCAAATGATCACATCAATTAAAGATTTTCATGATAATGAAAGGTAAAAGCTTGACCTCTAACCTTTTGGCCAACTATTTTTAGTAATATAAGAGATGAAAATGTACACATCTATGGTTATCACTGGTATTCGATTAAAGTGAGTGGCTTTTGTCATACGTATCTGAAAAAACAACAACTTTAAAGGGTTATTTGGGTAATTAATCCACTTAAACTCCAAGGAGACACTGGTAGGTGCAGATTTACATTCCTTTATTACATTTTCTCTGAAGCCTAAATTCATAAATCATGCTTTGTTGATAAGGATTCTTTGTAAATATTTTAATTCACAGGTCGTTATTAGTTATAAAGTTAGCACAGTACATCACATGACATTGCGATGAATAGCAACAGTATTACAATGCAATTAAGTCACAATCAAGGAATTACTGAATTTTTATAGTATATTATTATAGCTTTATGAGACATTATTATAGTGTATAAAATGCTCACAAGAAAACATAACAAATTTATAAAGAATTATAAGCACAGTTTGGATTATTTATGAATATGGGATTCATGCCTGTTATGTAGTGTAAAAGTAGTTCTCCATGAGGAATCCATGCATGGAGAGGAGCAATGAGGCTGGCGTGTATGTGTCTCTCTGTCATTATAAGCTCATTAGTGTTGTCCTGACGATTTAATGAGCAGAGGCTGGTCTGCCGCTGGCATCTTTAATTAGCCAACTTATCTGATGTCTGAGAAGAACCAGATTAAATGCTTTATCAGGCAATCTCTGGACACCCAAGACACAAAGCAGGGTTCATTACATGTATAGGCATGTGCATACCATAGCCAACACTTAGCACTGGAAAGTGTAGCTCAGGGGTATTCAATTACAACTTGTAAGGGTCCAGTTACATATAATTAGCAACTGGGTCCAGATCCTGACCGCATTGTGCCAGTTGAAAAATAAACTTAGCTTTACAGCCTAGAAACAGGTCAAGATTCCTAGATTTCTGTACACGAATGATGTGAAACATTAGCCAAATTTGTTGCAAAATCTATCTAGCTAGCTGACACCAAAGTTAAAACTGAGGCATGTGTGTCCTCAACCTCTTTAAAATGATTCATTTTAGGTAATACAAAAATGAAATTGCCGGTAGATGTGAAACAATATTATTTCTAGTGATTATTATTGTTGTTGATTCCATAACATCATTCAGCTTCTAAGGAAAGCTTATGGAAATTGAGCCATGAAAGCCTAAATGAGAAGTTTGTATTGTTTATTTGGAGCTCACTAGATTGCTAGGAAGATTGCTTTACCCATCACTATTGAAGCAAGGATAGGTACATGTGTCTTTCTAGCTGATCAACTAACAGCAAGGAACCCCCTAACCCATCTTGGTACTCTATGTTATTTAAAACTCTAAATTTCAGGCACATGTGCACAGGTAGATATATTATTAAAAAAATATAGGCTATAGGACACCAAGCAAGTGTAATTGTTTGCTTTAATTATTTTTCTATTTAGGGACTTAGAGCTGCATTTGCTATTATCTACAAATGGTGCAGATTTCAAACGACTGCCAATTTGTCCAGGACTGACCGTTCCAGCAAATTCAGCCTAAGAGCAGACTGTCTGATGCAAAAAGAAGTCTCCAAGAACCCCCAAATTTCATCACAGTATCTGCTAGTAAGTCTGGCAACTGTTGGTGTCAAAGTGCATGATTCTACAATCAGAAAGAGATCGCACAAATCTGACCTGCATGGGAGGCGTGCCAGGAAAAAGCCTTTGCAATACTACAGTTTGCCAATGAGAAGATAGGCAAAGACCAGGCCTTTTGGAATAATGTGCTCTGGACAGACAAATTAAAGATAGAGTTGGCCACAGTAACAGTAGATATGTTTGGCGCAGACTAAAGACAGCTTTTCAGGAGAAGCACTTCATACTAACTGTGAAGCACGGTGGTGGAAATGTTATAGTTTGGGGTTGCGTCGCTGCCTCAGTGACTGGACAGTTTGCATTAATTGATTCAGCTATGAATTCTGCATCATATCAAAGACTGCTTGAAGATAATGTGAGGCCATCTCTCCAAAAGTTGAAGTTGAACTGAAAGTGGACCTTTCAACAGGATAATCTTCCTAAGCACACTAACATATCCACCAAGGAATGGCTCAAAAAGAATAAATGGAGGGTTATGGAATGGCCTAGTCAAAGCCCGGATTTGAATCCCAGTGTTGTGGGGGGGATTTGAAATGGGCAGTACATGCAAGAAAACCCTCAAACATTTTGAAACTGAAAGAATATTGCATGGAAGAGTGGTAAAGAGTTCCAGCAAGCCTGGTAGACAATTATGCAAAAAGCCTACAAGAAGTTATTTCTGCTAAAGGGGGCAATACTAGCTCCTGAAGCCATAGGTGTACTTAATTTTTCCACAGAAGAATATCACATCTATTGATATTTCTGTTGAATAAATGAATGAAAATGCTAATTTTCCTTGTAGTTTTGTTCAAGTATATCCACTTAAGTAATAGGCAATGTTTCAAAGATGATCAAATGTTTGCTTGTCCAAATATGTCAAAAAAGCCAATAATTTCCATGGGATGTACTGATTTTTTCACATGCTTGTTTATAAGAACATGATTTTCCAGTCATCTTTGAGAAGTCTTGCCAATACCTTCCAGTGCACAAGTTCTGGGCTGTGTTTTTTTCTTGACTGTCTTGGCTGAGTGGGATCCATGGCTATGCTATTACTCTTTTGATTACCCTAATGTATTAAGATTGGTGCTTTACTGTGTGTGACCTTTGCCTGCCTTACCACTTGGGTTTTTGAATGGTATTTTCATAAATACTATGCACATGGATCCTCACAGTTCTCCTGAGTCTTGTTCATTATACAATGTTAATTCCATCCTCACTTTTCAGTCACATGGTTTTTCTGATGCTGTTGCCACTAGGGATGCACCGATACCGATACCAGTACTCGGGTGTCAGCCCGATACTCTGCTCATGTACTCGTACTTGTACTTGTAAAACTACCCCGATAACAACCGCACCGATACCACTTCATGACAATGTGACATAGCCTAACCTCTCGTCAGTTGAGCAGGTAGTCGGGAGAGAAGCAATGTCAGCAATTTGGAGATATTTTAAGATATGTGATGATGATAAAAGTAGAGCAGACTGCAAACTATGCTCTGCTAAACTGTTAAGAGGAGGGGTAAAAAATAAAATCATTTAACACAAGCAATTTGATTAAACATCTAAAGAACAAACATAACGCCGAGTGCAAAGAGTTTGCTAATGCTAG
>JANDJT010000179.1:7358683-7377111 GCA_024331685.1 Stegophilus panzeri | reverse complement strand
TGGTATCGGCAAGTACCCAAATGTAAGTACTTGTACTTGTACTTGGTCTGAAAAAAAGTGGTATCGGTGCATCCCTAGCTGCCACTGGAAATTTTAAGACCAAAGTACGGAGGTTGAGGCGAAACATAGCAAAAAAAAATTACTCACTTTACTATGGAACAGAATAAATGGTTAATTTTTTTTTACTGTGATCCTTATGTATGTTCCCCTGAACTGCTGTTTTCTCACGATGTAATTTTATCCAAAGCGACTTACAAATGAGAAATGCTTGCTGTAGACATTACATTGTACTGTATGTAGCCTAGTGTATAATGGCAGTCGATTAAAGGAAAATTAATCTTATTAATGAAGCACAGACACAATATCAGTGATGCAGTCAGTTTCTTATTCTGTCCTGACAATTATGATTATACAGTGTCATCTGAAATGTAAGAACTGGATACTGTTTTGGTGGAGTTGGTATACTAAATAAACTAATGAGCATAACATTCATAAACCTCCTGAATTCAGACATCAAGTGTAATCTTTTAAACTTTTAAATATACTGTACATTCATCATATGTCTTAGTTATGTACGTTAATGTACTTCTGATCTGTAGCTGAATGGCCAGTATAATTAGGAGAAGGCTAGCTCCATTGAACTTACAGTATAATGAAGAGGGGATGAAAGCTGAAGGTCCCTGTCTGAAGGTGACCCCTAATTACAGGCAACATTGCTCGTTTTCCTTAAGCGCTGTCCTTACATGACTCTCTCATTTATTATTCCATTAATCTCTGTGATTTCGAACTCACATTTGCCTTATCTCCTCTTTTTGTCTGACTCAGTATTACTCCATTCACATTTTCCCCTTAATTCTTTCCAAACCTCCACTCTGGCATCTATCTCGTGAAAGGCCAGAGTGCATTAAGCCCTAATGGCTGGATTAGAAGCTTGCCAAGGGCTGTGCGTCCATTACCTTTCTCAAAGATATATTCAGTAATAACCAGCATTTAGTGGACATTAAAGCACCTGCAGCCTTCCGCTAGCCAGATACGATGTCCACTGAAAGAGCCTGATTACTGAGTGTTATTAGTGCTTTCACAGAGTGCACACTTCAGGGACGGGCAAGAAATTTCTGGTGGACGGTTGTGAGAAAATGAGGGGAAAGAACAATGATTCAAGTAATGTGGGGATTCACAGTTAGCACCATGTGAACATTTCACTTACTCATGGTTGGGAAATGTGTTATTATTAAAACATATACACTACTTTCATTACTTACATTACTTACATTACTCTTTAAAAAAAAAAAATGCATTCATTTAGTGTTACTACTAGAACTTGAACAATTTTCAGAAATTTTCCAAACACTAGAATGCACTTGAATCTTGTCAGTCACTATTTTCAATGTTTATAAAGTATAGGAACTGAGTATATTACCCAGGATACATTATGAACATGTATGTTTTAAGGCTAAAAATCAGCATTTAGTTGGTTTATAAATGTAAAACATAAACTTTATGGCCAAAAGTAGGTGGACAACTGACCACTATACCCATGTGCTTGTTAAACATTCCATTCCACAACCATGGGCATTAATCTGGATTCGGTATGGGATTCAACACATTTGGGCCCCTTAGTTCCAGTGAAAGAAAATCTTAATGCTACAGCATACAAAGACATTCTAGACAATTGTGTGCTTCCTACTTTGTGGCAAACAGTTTGGGGAAGCGCCACATACAGTGGTGCTTGAAAGCTTGTGAACCCTTTAGAGTTTTCTACATATCTGCATAAATATGACCTAAAACATCATCAGATTTTCACACGAGTCCTACAAGTAAATAAAGAGAGCCGAATGAAACAAATGAGACAAAAACATTATACTTGGTCATTTATTTATTGAGGAAAATGGGCCAATATTACATACTGTATCTTGGAGTGGCAAAAGTATGCGGACTTTTGCTTTCAGTATCTGGTGTGACCCCTTTGTGCAGCAATAACTGCAACTAAACATTTCCAGTAACTGTTGACCAGTCCTGCACGTCAGCTGGGAGGAATTTTAGCCCATTCTTCAGTACAGAACAGCTTCAACTCTGGGATGTTGGTGGGTTTTCTCACATGAACTACTTGCTTCAGGTCCTTGCTCCTATTTATAGGATTAATGTCAGGACTTTGACGTGGCCATTCCAAAACATTAACTTTATTCTTCTTTAAAAATTTTGGTAGAGTGACTTGCGTCTTTAAGGTCGTTCTCTTCCTGCATGACCCACTTTCTCTTAAGATTAAGTTCACGGAAAGATGTCCTAACATTTTCCTTTAGAATTTGCTGGTATAATTCAGAAGTAATTGTTCCATCAATGATGGCAAGCCGTCCTGGCCCAGATGCAGCAAAATGGGCCCAAAGCATGATACTACCACCACCATGTTTCACAGATGGGATAAGGTTCTTATGCAGTGTTTTCCTTTCTCCAAACATAACACTTTTCATTTAAACCAAAAAGTTATATTTTGGTCTCATTCATCTACAAAACTTTCTTTTCCTATAGCCTTCTTGCTTGTTCATGTGATCTTTGAACTACAGACAGGCAGCAATGTTCTTTTTGGAGAGCAGTGGCTTTCTCCTTTTAACCCTGCCATGCACACCATTGTTGTTCAGTGTTCTCCTCATGGTGGACTCATGAACATTAGCCAATGTGAGAGAAGCCTTTAATTGCTTAGAAGTTACCCTGGTTTCCTCTGTGACCTCGCAGACTATTACTCATCTTGCTCTTGGGGTGATCTTTGTTGGTCGACCAGTCCTGGAGAGGGCAACAATGGTCTTGAATTTCCTCCATTTGTACACAATCTGACTGTGGATTGGTGGAGTCCAAACTCTTTAGAGATGGTTTTGTAACCTTTTCCAGCCTGATAAACATCAACAACTCTTTTTCTGAGGTCCTCAGAAATCTCCTTTGTTCGTGCCATGTTACACTTTCACAAACATGTGTTGAGGAGATCAGACTGTTCTTTATAATAAAACATGTCGCTCACTTACACCTGATTGTCATCCCATTGATTGAAAACACTTGACTCCAATTTCATCTTCAAATTATCTGCTAACCCTAGAGGTTTACATACTTTTGCCACTCACAGATATGTAATATCGGATAATTTTCCTCAAATGAATAAATGAATAAATAAATGATCAAGTATAATATTTTTTTTCCTCGTATAATGTACATATTAGGGATGTAACTGAATTAAAGTGATTTGTGATTATACAAATTATTTGGAATGAACAGATAGCTTGTTCTAAACAGATACACATACAGATACAAATAGGAGGCATATTATTAATGTTTTTTGAAACCTTGCCAGCTTGTCAGATTTGAAGCTCAGGGAACAATGAAAGACCACATTCATTAACATAAATGTATGCTGGAGAGAAATGTATTTACAGCACCATCAATAACTGCCTGGTCAGAGTTGTGGTCATATAAATTAGGAAACTAGTTTCTTTATGTTTTGGGAAATAGAACTGGTTAGGGACCTGGTGGATCCAAAGCCAATCCTGGTAACACTTGGCACAAGGTAGGAGAATTCACCCTGCTTGGAGGGCCAGTCCATTGTCAGACGTAAGCTGCTAATACAGAAGGCAATTTTGCCGTTCCATTTCAGTCTCTGTGTACTCTTGCAAGGTAATGCAAGAACATTCTACCTAGGAATGCAAATCATTTCTTTTTTAATGCACCGGACTTAGAAAATAGAAAATAAATGTGAAAATAGAACAACTTGAAACCAAAATAATAAGAAACATTAAGCTTACATTTATGACAAAGTAAACAATAGAAAGTTAATGCAGCAAGCCTAGAACAGCATGTTACAGTGCAGATTCCTGCTACTTGTGTGCAAAAAGAGTCTAGACTTCTGGGGTCTCATTTATCAGGGCGTGTGTAAAAGATTCTGTGCAAAAGAACCACCAGTGTTTATCACACATTTATCACACATTTGTACACACAGTTGTAGCAATGGATGCTGAAAAATTCCACACATTCTATACTGCACTGCTCACATGAAACTGATTCACATAAAGAAACACCCCCAAATCACCAAATACAGTAAACAACTTCCCTTTAAATGGGTAATTGTACACCTATGTGTGTGCAATCTGTTGCCAATCTAATGTATGCAATCTTTGGAATCTAATGTCTGCAACATTTGGAAAAACCTCTGATGGAGTAAAAATCCCCCATTATTAGTATTGTCTTTTCCACTGCCAATTTTGGAAATATGTGATAAATAAATATGAAAGACATGTCTAACTAAAATAGAAAACACTTCAGTGTACATTTGGATTATGTTGTACACCAAAGACACATAAATGAGTCCCCTGGTTTAAGGTTCATATAAAGTCCTTATTGCATACAATTATTTCTCTTACTCAAGCAAATCTCTTACTCTAACATGTTGTGTTGGCTCTTATAGCCCTGTATCTGCAACCCAATGTAAGTTTAATGATGTGGGTGGCTGTGGTCACTGGCAATGTAGAGAAGTAGTGTGCCATTCCTATAGGCAGGGAGTGGGAAATGATTGATATGAGGCAGTCTGAGTGATCTTTTGCGATATCATATTGTTACTAACAGCAAAGAGAAGCCATAGAGGAACAGTGGTTCCTCTATGCTGTGGTGTGGTACAAGAAGAAGAGGATATGAGGCTGAACAGACAGGGGCGTTTGTTGGTAGTGTGTTAGATCAAGGTCAGATTATTATCCAGTCTAATGCCCAGATATTTGAAAAAATAAATTTGAAGAAATCTGTCTTCACATCAGGTCGTGAAGATATAGATGGTGTCCGATAGGCAGCCAGAAAGCTATTCAGGTCATTCAGGTGTGTTAGGGTGGCTGTATTCATGTGTGTTTGAGTGTGCAGTAAACAAAGCATGACAGCATCTTTTGTGCTTCGGCATGCTTTATAGGTAAACTGGTGGTTGCCCAGCTGTGGTGTGGCAGTGGGAAATATGCAATTTGAAAATGTGTACTTTGTGGACCCATTGAGGGTTTGCATAGTAGTTACCACCGGACATCTTCCTCTGTAAAGGCTATGAGGGGTGTGTATTCAAGTTTCAGGCAGGGCAGGGACTCTAGGACAGCTTCACATTTTGATGTGAAGTCTCTCGATTCAAAATTTGCCTAAAAATGTTTTGCTGATATGCAAACTTTAGTCCAAGATAGTCCTCACCGCAGAACCAAAAGTCCAGGGGTTGGAGATGGACCTAATCCAACTCATATAACCTTAACTCTAAACCCTAAATATAACCGAGGCATTCTACAACATCACATGAACAGCACACTTACCAACACCCTTATAGAGCCTGAATCACACTGAGTTGTCTCTAACACCTGAAATTTTGGATTGACTGCACCCAGTTAGGAGGTGCTGGATCAGGTCTGACTCCACCTCCTGGACTTTTGGTTCTGCAGTGATGGTTAATTGGGTACCATTGTCTCCTTGCCTCTGCCATGTCTTTGGGTCTTTTTGCTCCATTTCATAGCTTGTATTTGTTATGTTGGACTGCTTTCTGTCTTTGTGTAGTGCATGGATTGTACATTTCTTTGCATCTGATATTTTGGACTGTTTGTTTCATTTGGACCAAATGTTCTGACCAAATGTTACATGATGTGGACTTTCTTAACTGCAACATAAATGCAATTACATACTAGAAGCCGGATTGACGCACTTCCAATATGAAATATATTGCCTATAAATATTTCTTCTGTACCATCTTGTCTCTATTTTCCATTTTGATTAGAAAGGAAAGCTGTGCTGGCACTGATAACAGTTTAATTCACAACATGACTCTCCCATGTACCAAAGCTCCATATGTATTTTATATATGGAGTATATTTTAGTGGGCCTTACCTGAAGAAAATAAATACAAGATTTAACAATTAGCGCTCCATCTTAAATACTTGTTTCATGTGCACCATTTCATGTAAATCAGAGGCTTCATGCATGTGTACACATCAGGGACTCATCTTGAGGTGCAATATGAGCAAGTAATCATGTTGCTCAGCCATCACATCTGCTACAGTAAATTGCAATTCCTTTCCATGTTTGATTTGGTCATTTTAGACAAGTTGTGCATGATTATGTGTACATTAGCAATCTGCTGGAAATAAATTGCAGGTAAAACACAACTTTTAAACTGAATTGGAGTACATAACAGAAAACAGAAAGAAGTAGACTAAATCCTAAGCAAAAAAAAAAAAAAAAAACCAACCCTTGTTTTAATGCTCACTAGCAAATGGATTTTTCTAACTCCAGGTTAGCAGTGGATAAAAGCTTCTTTTTTTTTTCTTTAAGTTTGGAGCAAAATCTAATTAGACTCAGACTGTAGAGTAAACTGATTATTTTCATTGGATGTCTACGCTGTAGATCAATCTAGCCAGTTCTTGCATTTCCTGTTATCTTGCATAATCCACTCAAATGTGTCCTGTTTCCCAAAGGTGGGTAAATGTATATGCTGAGTCTTTTTATTGATGTGTATACTTGAATTCAAATTGAGCTCTTTAATGAGCATCAACATATTGTAGCATACTGACTGAGTCTTATTTATCTTCAGGGTCATGGATCCTATCCCTTGAAGACTGGGTGCAAGGTAGGAATACACCCTGAATGGTATGCCAGTCTATTGAAGGGCAACATACAATTCAGTCAATGCAAAACTTGATCAAACTTTTTCCTGATCATGGTTGTCCATTTTAAAATATTGAAATAAATGATTTAATCATCCAGAATTATTAGCCTAAAAAAAGGAAGGAAAATGAGCATTTCCACCATTTCAGGTTTAAGGAGAGTAGGACAGGGCATAATAATATTACCAGCTGTGCAATCGGAAACTGTGTCAATTGCAAAAACTCAATTGTTTGGTGGTTCAGCTCAGTTTAAGTGATTCTGCAGTAATGCCGTAAACAGTTAAAAAAACATAACAGCACAATGTTCAAGTGAATTTTTTTTTATCTGGCACCCCTAAAAACTATAGCAAACTGCTGTTAAATATACACAGACCAGCTATAACATTAAAACCACTGACAGGTGACGTGTGATGCTCTGGGCAATGATCTGCTGGGAAACTTTGGGTCCTATCATTCATGTGGATGTTACTTTGGCACATACCACCTATCTAAACATTGTTGCAGACCAAGTACACCCCATCATGGCAACGATATTTCCTAATGGCAGTGAACTCTTTCAGCAGGATAATGCGCCCTGCTACACTGCAAAAATTGTTCAGGAATGGTTTGAGGAACATGACAAAGAGTTCACGGTGTTGTGGACTCCATGCCTTGATGGGTCAGAGCTGTTTTGGTGGCACAAGGGAGATGTACACAACATTAGGCAAGTTTTAATGTTATGGCTAATCAGTGTATATGTGTCTAATGTGATCTAAACCAAACATTGATAGATTTTATATCACATTCATGAACTCAAAACATTCTCCATTTACCTTGAAAGAACACAAGGAAGCCTGCACAAGTCAAGAGCAGAGATTGAATGAAGTGGATAAGGTTTCCAGGAAATGTCTGTTAATACTGTATAGTAGAGCTCAAAACACCTGCACAGATCATTCCAGATCCAAATGTTGATTGGCTCATCAACATTAACACTACAACTCATACTAGTATTGAAGATTCTTTCGGCGTTCCTAATGGCAATGTAATATAGTGTAGGGATGATGATATTATTATATTGCACATGCTACCTGCACAGATCGGAACCTGAGCTCAGGATCAAACCATGGACACTGGAGCTGTGAGGGAGAAAATAGACCACCACTGTGCTGCCCCTTCAAAAACATATCCATTATAATCAATCCAAAATATTGGCAGAAATCACCAGAATATACAGTGAGGGGAAATAATTATTCAGACGCTTTTGTTTTTGTTATTTAAATTTTGCACCATTCTTCTTGGCAAATCATCTTCAATTCCCCAAGGTCCGCCATGAATTTTCAATAAGATTCAAGCCAGGAGATTAATTAGGCCATGCAAGACTTCTTGTGTATTTTTGTTGTTTTGTTTCAGGGTCGCTGTCTTGTTGAAATGTCCATCTTCTCCCAGGTTCATTTTCTTGGCTGATGAGAATAAATTGTCATCTAATATGTCCTGATACATCTCTCCATTCATGATCCCTTCAATAGTTTTTAATGCCCCGGTACCATTACCTCCATACTTCACTGTGTGTACGATGCTCTTGGGATCATATACACAACCCTTATTTCTCCAAACATGACAGACTACATTATTACCAGAGAGTTTTATTTTTATTTTGTCTGATCAGAGTATATTGTTCTAAAACAGTTCTGATTTATTTATGCTTTTAGAAGTGTGTCTCTGTGCTTCTTTTTTAGCAGAGGAGTTTTGTGAGGGGTGTTGGAATGGAGATACTCGTGGTCTAGTTCATTGCTTACTGTTATCTGGGTAACTGTGGTTCCTGCTGCTTTCAGGTCGTCCTGCAACTCTTTTCGAGTGACAGCTGGCTTCTCTCTTACCTTCCTTATCATTAGTCTGAGAGCACACTGTGAAATCTTGCCTGGTGCAGATGATTATTTGTGGTTTCATCTGCATCAGCTTTCCACCTGAATATTATTGAACCAATTGTACTGACAGAAATATTTAAAGTTTGTGTTATTTATTTATTTTTTTAAAATAATGTTGTCCCTGAGAACTTTAGGAAGCTACTTGAACTTCACGATGATTTCTAGTTGTTGTCTGAAATATTCCCAGTCAGTGGCATTAAAAAAAAATTAATAAATATTGACACCAAGTGCAATTGACAAAAGAATGCTTTTTGCAGCACTTATATGTAGAGATTGATTTATTTTTATGCAACATTTACATGAATATATGTTTAATATAGTGACTGAATACTTTTTTATTAGAAACATCTTTGTTTATGCTTAGAAATGCATGCTTTTATGTTTACAAGTATAAAGTAAAAACAAAATTAAACCATTGATTAGATACAGTTTTATTTAAGCTTTAATTCAGTATGTCAGAATTCCAGTGCACTACTGTATATGTACTGTGCATAAATTTACATGTACCTGGCCAACTGTCTCTTTAAACTGTCTGGAAAAAATCCAGAAACTGATGTAAAGACACATTGGTGTAAAGCTTTTTTGATGTAAAGCTTCTTAGTGGCCAATGGAATAATTAGGAGTTAATTGGGAGTGCACTTGTGGCTGTAATTAAGGGTCTATCTTTAGAGCCAGTGCTCTTTTTTCATGTGTCTAATGTCAGCTAAGTCAAACATACTGTACATTCATTGATTTAATTCCGCATTAATGAACTCAAAACATGAATTGTGTCACATCGATTGAGCGATCGCTCGGCCTCCATTGTCACTTTTATGCTGATGATACCCAAATTTATATACACTGGAAATCTGGTGAAAACCTTGATGTTTGTTTTCTTTCCAACTGAATTTCTGAGATGAAAACATGGATGAATAATAATTTTCTGTGCCTGAATAGCAGTAAAACCGAAATGATGCTTATAGGTTCCCGTCAGCAAATTCTCAAAGCTGGTTCATTGTGTCTGTTTGTTGATGGCTCTGTTTTGGAGACTCAAAGTAAAACGAGGAACTTTGAAGTCATTGGAAATTCCTTGGAGATTCTATTATACAGAGCACTATAAAAGCATCCTTTTTTCACCTCAGAAATATGCGCCCTATGCTAAATTTCTCTGTAGCTGAAAAGCTGATCAACTCATTCGTTGTATCTCAGATAGATTACTGTAACGCTCATTTAGCCAGAGTTTCTAAATCCACACTCAATATGGTCCAATATGTACAAAACTCTGCTTCCAGGATCCTGACTGGGACATATTACTCCTGTTTTGGAATCCTTGCACTGGCTCCCGGTCAGGTTCCATGTTGATTTTAAACTTATAATGCTGACATACAGTACAAAGCATTACATGGCTTGGCTCCAAATTATTTATCTGCATTGTTAATTCCTTACACCCCAAATCGCAGACTTTGCTTCTCAAGGTCTAATTTGCTGACTGTTCCACAAACCCGCTTAAAATCTATGGGTGACAGGGCTTTTTCTGTCTGTGCTCCTACCCTTTGGAATTCTCTTCCTCTTGAACTTAGGGAAGCTCAGACCTATTACATTTTGTAAAGCTCAACTCTAGATATACTTTTTAAACTAGCATTTGCTTGCTGATGTTAACTGCTTAATTTTCTATGTACTGCTTATTTTGTGTATAGCGCTTTGAACTTTATAAAATAAAGTTGTTTTTTCTTCTTCTTCTTCTTCTTCTTCTTATTATTATTATTACATAATTCGAGCAGGAAAATTAGGTTGAGGCTATGAGGAGAGTGACATGCCATTATTCTCAGTTGAATAAATTCCTTCATTTATCTTCAATAACTGTGTTATCCTGGTTAGGATTCCAGTAGATCTGGAGCCAATACTGGGAAAACTGGACACAACCGGGTAAATGTTTGTTGCAAATATGCTGTGTGTTATCCTATTGTATAATAGAATTTTTATAATGGAAATACTAAAATTGACACTGTTGTCCACATTCAATACATAATTTGTAATGTAAATATTATAGTATGTGTTTGTAATCAGATCGTAGGTATATATCTGTTTAAGGGATTTTGCTGATGTGAAATTGATAATGTGATACCAGCTTTCTTTCTCAACACTGGATACTTAATGAACCTCAAGGAGGAACACACAGTAAAAAGTTAGACAGAAAGAAAGGACAGACAGAGTGACAGAAAAGGGTAGAAAGACAGAGATAACAAACAGGGTAGAAGCAGATGGTAATTTATCTCGGCTCGAGAGAAAGCTATCACATTACGCATTTAGAGAGTTCAAACTAATCTGAGCAGAAGTGCGTCTGATGCATCTGGACATCTCTGCTCACAAAGCTTTGGAGAATGGCCTCTTAGAATACTACAGGGAAATATTCAATTTATCCTCTTGGAATTGTCTTTGCTGTTGTGGAGGGGAGAAAAGGCACAGATATGGCAAACCATTACAAAGTGGATGGTGGGATTTTCCTTTAATCCTCATTGATCCTATTTTTTTTAATGCAAAGAATTGTAGGCTTTTAAAATGTATATAAAGTTGTATAGTTGTGGGAGCAGTGGGTAGAGTTACCACCTCACCGCTCCAGAGACCCTGGTTTGATCCTGAGCTTAGGTTTCCGTCTGAGTGGAGATACTGTGCATGTTCTCCCTGTGTCTGTGGGTTTCCCCAGGGTCTTCTGGTTTCCTCAAAACTCCCAAAAACAAGTGGTTAGGTGGGTTGACTATGCAAGGTGTCAATGTGTGTGTGCATGGTGCCCAGTGATGAACCGGTGTTCCATTTATGTTATATTCCTGCCTTATGCCCAGTGTTTCTTGGATGGGTGCCAGCTCCATCGCAACCCTGACTAGGATTTCAGGTTACTGAACACAAATTAATGAGGGTCATTCCATCTCAAGTGGACCAAATAATTGAAAGTTTGTTGCGTGACCGTTTTTGGAGTGATTTTTTTTTGGAGTGATTACTTCTATGTATTGGCATTGCAAAACTACTTTAACTTGGTTTAACTACAATGGCCATCTTTATGTCATGACACGCAACAAATTTTGGTTCTACAGCTGTTTACAGAAACCTCAATAACTCGGCTCAGGATGGGCAGAGCTCCTTGGAACTAACTCCTTGGAACTGATCTCTAGAGCTCATTACAAGCTACATGTACAGATATAAACATTCTGCACATTCATGTTCCTTAGACTTAGAACTTAAGTCCAAATGTAATGCTCAAGATTGCGCACAGTTCCACATTTATTGTCAATGTATAATAGGAAGGGTTCGCATCTCAGTCTTAATTTTTTAAGGAGGTACCTAGGCAAGTATAGTGTGCATGCAGAACATTTCTGCTTTGAAACTTCTCTTATTTTTTATCGGGGTGAGAAAAAGCAATTTTGTAACATTTCCCTGACTTTCAGGTTGAACATCTCTGGTAGTGGACCAGACACAAACCTGAGAGTTTGACAGAAATAAGTCTTCTATTGTAGCATTCTGCTCTAAAAATATGATTTTCAGGTTGGATGTAAACTCTGCAAGCAATGAACCTCGAGGGCTTGAAGAACCAGCCTGATCTATCATGTTGGTACAGGTGTACAGTTGGTATGCATGAATAGATTTAATCCAAATATGGAATTACAGTGTTCAGTTGGATGTTTTACAAATAATGAACAGAGTCATAAACAGAGTTGTGGTGTTATTTCTCCTGTGATAAAAGCAGTACGTAGCTACAGCTCAGAAACCTTTAGCAATGCTAATACATAGAGGTAATCACTCAACAAAAAAAATGAAAAAATGAAAAACAATCGGACTGCATTGGACCAAAACTGCATTGGACCACTTGAGATAGAATGACCCATGTGTAAGTGGTCAGGAGTTAGAACTGCTATCAGATCAGATTATTTGTATACGTCCACTAAAATGTTCTGAAATGAGCTAATCTCTAATGTTTCTTTACACTCCCAAACCCTAAGCTTACACATTCAAATCTGTAGTAAAAGCAAATGTAAAGTTAGCTGTTTAACCTGTAAAATATATTTGTTTATCGAGCATGTGTGCTCTCAGCCTTTCGATGAGTGTGTTGGTTTATGTATCGTGCCATTTTGTTAACTGTAACAAGCAGCAGGGTAAGGCAGGGTGAATGTGTGTACACAGAGCGTGAGGTTTATTAGAACCAATCCACAAATCCAATCAACATAGTCCATAGCAGGTGTCAATGAGGAAGCTGGCAGCATTAAACAAGGGAAATCCATTATCAAAATCATGATCATGTTAATGACATTAACCACCAGTTAGCAAATGAGCTAACCATTACTCTGCATTAGCACAAAGCTATAACCTTCTATTTTGTAGTGCCTGCTCTTTCTGAACAATGACTACTACCAGAGCATGTGAGCTGAGCGGAGCGGGGAGCGCCTTTCTTAAGATTCCGCTCTGCTCGCCCAGATTGCACTTTTTGATATGTGGGTTTGAGAAATAAGCATGAATGTTGGCGGAAATAAAATAACTACTATCAAATATTCTTTTTCAGTTACTGCCTTTTAAATAAATTTACCAAGGGGCTAGCTAGACACCTGTTAAATTCAGGGGCATAAACTAGCCTGGGGATTCAGGGCTGAAGATGTTTTCTTTTGCCCCGAATAATTCTCCACTTGGAGCAGTTTGTCATTACATAACTGAAAGTCAGTAAAAGAAGACAGCAATGTTGTGATTTTCTATCTTCATTGAACGGAGTGTTGTATTTTATCTTCAGTGAACGGAGCCAAGTCCAATCATACAGGGTTTGCCGGAAAACATGTGGCTTATTGGCTGACAGGTCTCAATTCTGCCAAACGCTAGCTCAAACAGTCAGTGTGAGGGAAAAATGGATATGCCGATTTTTACCAGTAAAGAGTTTGAAACTGAAACACTAACATCCTCTCATGCGGAGCAGGAAAAAATGAGCAGGAAAAAATGAGATAAAAGTTAGGTGAACATGATATGAGCAGAGCACACAGTAAGGACAGATAACATATTTTGCATGGCACTGTAGCAGCTAAACCCATACAATGATAACTTAGTTGTGCCTCCTCTTGGCTAGCAACACCAAACTAGCCTACTGTTGTGTTAGAAAAAAAAGTGTTATATTTTATTAGTCTGGTAGTCCTGCAAACAGTGATAACACTCGAGGCAAGTTTATGATAAATCCTTTTAAACTTTTTATCCAATTTTCACATTTTTAAGCAATTAGCCCTCACATGCAAGAAAACAAAAAAAAAAGTTGCATGGAAACAGTATATTTAGGAGTATGTTTTAAATATTTTTTGATGGAGAAGAATCTGGCCGCATCCCTGGATGATTAACAGTCCAGCTAACGCCCCTGGTTAAATTAATCAATTTTAATTTAAACAGAAAGAAGTTTACTACAGAGAAATGCCATGTCAGAGTGGGATTTGGGCTAACTTTCTGTTACTGGAGAGCGTGAGTGGTACATGAGTGGAACGTTCGCTTGGGCCATGAGCGATTCTAAGCGCTTACATGCTCTGAAGCTCTCAAGCTACTCTTCAGGTTTTTTAAATCAAGCAGGCAGGAAAAAGTGTGTATACAGTGTGTACTGTACAATGGTCTGCCTGGGGAAACATCAGGAAAATTATGTAAACCAAGGTCTTCTAAGTAATTTCTCTCAAACGTGTTAGAAAATCTTCCCTTTTAGCTCTCTGAAATATGGCACACAGTATGCTCCTGGGTGTATTTGCTGTGTGTTGAACTGAACTTGTCTGAGTGTATGTGGCTTTGTAAGAGAGAAAGGAGATTTAATTTAAATTCAATTCAACTTTATTTCTATAGTGCTTTTTACAATGGACATTGTCACAAAGCAGCTTTACAGAAATATATAAATTCCAAATATAAATTTTAAATGTATACATATATCGGTGATGAGCAAGTCAGAGGTGATGGTGGCAAGAAAAGCTCCCTGAGACAACATCAGGAAGAAACCTTGAGAGGAACCAGACTCAAAAGGGAACCCATCCTCATCTGGGTGACACCTGAGTGCGATTATAAACAATTTCTCTTCTATAATAGTATACTGTATAGTCATAAAGTGCTAATTATGTTAACAGGAACTTATGAGCAACTTATGAGTATGATCATTAGTGTCATTTCTGAATTCATTATAGTTTTAAGTCTATTGCATCGAGATAGCAATTGCAGTCTTAAGGTTATCCAAGAAGAACATCCACAGCCATCTTTATGGTTTCTACGTGGTTCCATCCACAGTAATCTCATGATGATCTTTTGGCTGTCCATATGGGGTCATCCTTAGCAGCAGCAAGTGATTTTCAGGTGACAAAAACTCCAAATAGAAGTAGGGCATCTGGATGAATCAGACAGGCCTGGAGATCAGGAGTCAGGATCAGTGGTAACTGGAAAACTTTGTAAGAGAAAGCTCTGCCCTTTGCTGTATTCTGCATTATTCGTGGTACCAACAAATAGCCTACACCTTTTGATCAAAGTAGGCATGGTGGATCATAAAAGAACAGCTCGCTTAGTTACTGCAGCCCAAGACCATTAGGTGCTTTATAGTTCAACAGTAGTATTTTATAATCAATGCTAAATTTTACTGGGGACCAATGCAGTGTGGATAAGATGAATGAACTAGCATGAACTAGTTTTTCTGCATCATGTATTGTCATTATATTTCTTGTCTTATCAATATTTTTGAGATGAAAGCAGGGATTTAATTATGAAAGATATTTAGTGGCGCACCTGCTGGCATTCAAATTAAGTCATTATTATACTCAACAACTCATTCTAGCTATATATTTAGCCATTAATGACTTTAGGTTTGTGTGTGTGTGTGTGTGTGTGTGTGTGTGTGTGTGTGTGTATTTGTGTTTGAAATAATTTCTACCTCTGCTTATGTGAGACATTGGTGAGTTTCTTTATTCTAAGCCATATTCATAAAATGTTATGTTTTACCATTGCTCAACTTTTAGTCAGAGTTGATCCCACCGCTACAATTTCCCTGGAGATGCCAACACTATACCCTTAACTGACACACTCAACCACTGATGGCTGACATCCTCTGTAGTGAGCACTTCAGTACTTCTCTCATCAGGAGTAGTCTAGGACTCTTTAATGTATATGCTTAATGTAATCTGTATGATGAAAGTCCAGTGATGAGTCAAATATTTGAATAAGCTCAGTTTATTAATTCACCTGCTCATGACTAATTTTTTGAGATCAAATATTTGTAGTAGAGTATAAAGCTACTTCTACCACTCTCCTCTGGTAATATCCAGACTGTATGAGGTGCGCAAACTGAATTTAAGCAAATTGAATAAAAGCCATTAACATTTTTAGTTTGAATTTTTGGAGCTTGAATTCATTAAATGCCTGTATATGAAACATGAAATCTGACAATTAAAATAATTAATTGTTAGTACGTTATAAGATTATATTTAATTGAATAACCTGAGAAAAAACTGTAAATATATTACCAGCAACAGCTGGTCAAGATATCAGAAAAGATGACCAAAATCTATCAATAATCATTCTTGCAGCCAACAACAGAACCCTTACAAAGCTTACGAAGATGAGACATTCTTCTTATCACTGTAGCGGCTCCAGCGCGAAGAACATCGTGGACTGTGTGCGGCTCACTCGGGGGAGGATCTATGCTAATAGGGAAGAGTACCTGGGCGGGGCTTGTTCCAAAGTGATGTAACGTTAGGGCAAAAATGAAAACGGCTCATTTTCAGACACTGTTTATGATTTAGTGGGAATATAAAAAAAGGAGTGGGCGAATTTTTACCATTGTAGGGAGGTTATGTACACATTCTGCTGACACATTAATGTTCAAATATCATTTAAAAGTGAATTTTGCAAAATAGGTCCCCTTTAACACTATCTCTTTCCTATTTTCTCTACAGTTGCTTTGCCCTGAACACACACCTCATGCAATGTTTCCACGTTACTCAGTGTAAATATACCTAATACCTGGTACACAGTGTAAATATAACTAATATCTGTTACTCACCTGTTACTTACCTGTTACTCAGTGCAAATATACCTAATCGATGTTACTCAGCTGTTACTCAGTGTAAATATACCTAATCGATGTTACTCGGGTGTTACTCAGTGTAAATATACCTAATACTTGTTACTCACCTGTTACTCAGTGTAAATATACCTAATACTTGTTACTCAGCTGTTACTCAGTGTAAATTTACCTCTTAGTTATTTACACCCCTTGTTTATAATGCTTATAAATACACCAATGTCTGCAAAATCAAATTTAAAGGATTGGCATATGTTTATTCACAATGACTAAATACAATCCTTGGACTAGCTTTGATGAAAGCTTGGACTATCACAAAATTATTGTAAAGTCTCACTCCAGCTTTTGCTAGTGATGTTACTGAGCCTGTGTTCCTGTGTTGTTCACTGGTTTGACCTTAGTTTATTTACTGATTACCCATTTTGCCTAATGTAGTTACTGATTGTTCATGTATCACCTAACTACCATTTTTTAGAATGCCTTTTTTTTTTTTTAAATAAAAGTGAAACCTGTAATTGTGTCTGCCTCTCCTCGATTCACGAAGAAGACTTTGCTTCTAACATTTACTCAGTGGGTTTCAGTGATCTCTGTCAAACGCTCACTGCTCAAGGCCATGCTATTAGTGACCAACAGCAAAAGTGAACCAGTTTCTGTGCCACAGTAGAAAAATTTAATAACTAGTTTCAACTACTGACACTACCAGGACAGATTCTCAATATGTCAGCACCTCTTGGCTCCTTGTTTCTCAATCTGACAAGTACAACACGGATACAACAAAGTGTAAAAGTTTCCTTCTACAGTGCTCACTGTAATTCTCAGCACAAGAGTGCTGATCACAATTGATCCCTCTTATTATGGTTAAAGCATTTGTATGGGCCACCGCTGTTTGGTTCAACAGAGGTGAGGCTACTGACGCATATAAACATTTTGTAGAGCTCTTCCATAATTTGTTTAACCACCCACCTAATGGCAGAGATACAGGAGATCATCTCCTCACCCTGAAGCAAAAGAAAAGCACAGCAACTGAGTT
The DNA here is from genome assembly GCA_024331685.1 of Stegophilus panzeri. Lineage (NCBI taxonomy): Eukaryota > Metazoa > Chordata > Actinopteri > Siluriformes > Trichomycteridae > Stegophilus > Stegophilus panzeri. Next base: position 7,359,486 of record JANDJT010000179.1, on the reverse strand, counting down.
TGTTCTCATATTCTGCACAGTGGCTGCTGGAGGTTGATGGAACGAGCCTACACTTATTGCCACCTTTAGACAAAGTATCCAAAAGAAAAAGACTCCCTCATCAAGCTGGTAGTTCACCTAGCCATGCTGCTCACAGACGAAGAAAAACTACCATCAGTTCTGACCAAACCATTGGACAGAGTAAGCCAATTCCTGACTAAGAGCCCATGCAAATTGGTAGCACCAGATGTCAGATGAAAGGCCTCTGCCTCTACTATTGACCAGTGTGACATGTGCCCTACTTGTCAAGTGTGTTGAGTAACAAACATGCTCTAGTATACATGCTCTGCAGTGAGTATATCATTTGTTGTTCCTTCAAAGCCATTTCATTTTCCCACTGTACTACCAGATTCAAACACAGGCTTCTTCTTTCCACATCCACATCCACCAACAATACACACAAAACAAATAGCCACCTTCATAAACAGCTGCACTGTTCACAGATACTGAAACTTGTAAACCAAATTCCAATTCCAGTTTAAGCCCTTGATGGGAATCATCAAGGGGCTCAGGGGTAGGTAAGCGGCTCATCATACATCATACCATTCTCTTATGTCTTCTCACAAGTACAGTAAACGTTGAGCTCATCTCTGTCTTTGTCACCACATCTCCTAACTAAATTGGTCTTAAACTACTCTGGCATGGTCATTCCTGTATGTTACTCTAAGTATCATTACTTCCAAATAAGCCAAAAGAGATAGACACCAAAATAAAGTTTAAATGTTTTTAATTTACTGCTTGCAGGACACTTAACCACAGAACCA
>JANDJT010000179.1:7347575-7358583 GCA_024331685.1 Stegophilus panzeri | reverse complement strand
ATATAGCCTCTTCAATCATGTAAATATCATGTTAGGTAGTGAGCCAGTCTAACACAGTGGTAAAACACAGTCAGTCTGCCTAAAGCTGTCTAAAACTGTTCTAGCATAGTGTGATTTCCTCACACAGAGTCATGTGCAGTAAAACAAACACTTAAAGACCTTCTTCTTCTTCTTCTTCTTATAAATTATAATAACAATAATAATAATAATAATTATTATTATTATTATAATTATTATAATGACCTTCTTAAGAACCTTTTTAAGTTCATGAAGTTCTTTACAGAGTGATTAATACAGAACACAAATTGGAAATAACCCAAGCTACAAAGGCAATATGATTACAATACAAAGAGAAGGAAACAAAAGAAAATAAAAACCTAAATGAATGCAATATTTAAACAATAATAACAATCATTTTGCTGCAGTAGGGAGGGCAGGAGCATGAAGATGTTTGAAAATGAATAAAAGACTCTTAAAGATATGGGAAGTCACTGAAGGAATTTAAGTGTCAGTGTAATGTGATCTCTAATATGCGTGTCAGGATTCTGCCGGCAGCATTTTGAACATGATGTATATTAGTAATACAGCTTTGGAGTAGGCTACATAAGCATTGTAGTAATCTTGTGTGGATTAAGTATGCATAAAAAAGCATGCATAAATTTCTAAGTGAAACGCATACAGTGCTTGGGGGGATATATTAGGCTGGTGGCAGTATGCTGTTTTGCTGTTATGTTATTACTCTTAAGGTAAATTAGTATTAATATTTGCGTTAATTTAGCATGAATATTTACTGGTGGTATGAGCTGGTTTTGGGTCTATGGGTAGATTACTGTAGGTGAGTCATTGGCGCCAATAAAGGGAGTCTAACCTTGATGTTGTGGTGGGACATCAGGTGTGGCTTTCTGTACATCATAAAAATCTATTTTTTGTCTTACACTTGTAAATAGTTTTGTCATTTTAATGAGCACCTTTTTTGCACTAGTAAACTTTTGAACTTGTGCTGGTACAATATAAACAGCAGGGCTTGTGGGGTCTTCCCAGTATGCAGTGGTTAGTATCAACCAAAAGTGGTCCAAGGAAGGAGAACAGGTGAACTGGTGACAGGGTCATGGGCACCCAAGGCTCGTTGATGCACGTGGGAGAGAAGGCTATCCCGTCTGGTCTGATCCCACAGAAGAGCTACTGTAGCACAAACTGCTTAGAAAGTTAATGCTGGTTATGATAGAAAGGTGTCAGAACACACAGTGCATCATGCTGCTTGCTGTGTAAGGGGCTGTGTAGCCGCATACTGGTCAGAGTGCCCATGCTGACCCCTGTCCAGTTCTGAAATGGGCACATGAACATCAGAACTGAGTCTTGGGCACCCATAACCCTGTTGCCAGTTCACCGGTTGTCCTTCCTTGGACCATTTTTTTGTAGGTACTAACACTGCATACAGGGAACACCCCACAAGACCTGCTGTTTTGGAGATGCTCTGACCCAGTTGTCCAGCCATCACAATTTGGCCCTTGTCAAAGTCGCTCAGATCCTTACACTTGCCCATTTTTCCTGCTTCTAACACATCAACTTCAAGAACGGACAGTTCACTTGCTGCCTAATATATCCCACGTCTTTACAGGTGCCACTGTAACGAGATAATCAATGTTATTTACTTCACCTGTCAGTGTTTTTAATGTTATGGATGATTGGTGTATGTGCTATTGCAGGGGAGCCATCTTTTCTAAATTAATATAAAACTGCACCAAACTTCTTAAGGCCTCTCTACAGTTCATGTACTTTTGATAAGTTTAAGGTCATAGAAAGTCCACTGCTGAAAACAGACAGCACATCAACACTAAGCTACTTTCAGGTTGCTAAATTGATCTATACTCAATATTTAATTTGATGGAGCTGGGAGAAATGAATAGACAGTGACTGTGGGGAAGAGGAAGAGCACTCCGATTATAGGACGAACAAGGAAGTCAAATCAGTACAGAAATGAAAAAATGTGAAGAGAAGGCAAGATATATGAGAGAACAGAAGGAAATGAAAGGTGAAATGAGAAGCTGTTGACCTTTTATTGACCTTTGACTTGGATAGCCAAGGGAGAAGAAGACAAGCTAATGATGTGTCAACCTGCATGAACCTGGTTGGATGGATACGCAAACGGAGCATAGACTATTACACACACACACACGCACCCACACACACAATGCTGGTTGTGTTATGGGGGTTTGGTACAAGGCGGGAAAAAGTATCCAGCAGGGCCTGCTTTCCAACCAGATAAAAGGTGGAGTGAATTTAATATGATATCTATTCACAGATATGGATAACTGGTGTGAGTGTGTATGTATTTGTGTATATATGCATACACACACCTGACAATTAACCCCAAAAATACTATATATATATATATATAATATTTTATTTTGAACCGGACTAAATGGGCAATTGATGAGACCAAAAGTTAGCTCCCTAATAAAGACGGCAAAAGCCAGAGTGCTTGGGAACGACGCTCTGGTGCACTAGCCAACGGATGCATATGAGGGTGAGCAGCAGCCAGGAGCGGGAGTCTAAGAGAAGCGAGATGCCCCCACTCACGCTCTTTGTGAGATGCTCAGCTGGGATTTAGCCCCTCGTAGACCGGCACTCAGGCAGGGGATGAGAGCCAGAGAGAAGCGGGGACGATACATGCTTGGGATACATTGCAAGGGAGACTCTTGCTGAACCTGAGCGAAATTATCTTAATAAATATATAGAGAGGAGGAGACTTAGGTCCTTAATTCTGAACCTTAATAACTAACCTTAACTTTAACTTTAACTTTAACTAAAGCTCTGCTACAAAATAACCTCACAGAGATAATACCGCTCTGCACTGTGGCACAGAATTATGTCCACACACCGACTGCCAAAACCCGGGGGTTTAAGTAGTGGCGAAGGCACCCGTGACGTTAAAGGTTGATTTCTCCTTGATTTTTTCTTGCACCTCTTGATTATTAAGAGGATAAAATGGACACCCAACAAATCAGCAAATTATGTTACCAAAAGATTGCCCTTATAAGGGCACTGGTGAGTGTGTATAAATTAGATTTTCCTTTGACTTTACAGCTAGAAAAACCCCCATGAGAGCACACTCTTAAATAAATTGTGTCCAGACACCTGTGAAATAAAAGAGCCATTGTATTGAATTACTTTTCTCCACAGATAAACACAAATCAAACAGTATTCGATTGATGGGCAATTCATTTGAAAATTGTTAGCTTTAAGATGTTGCCACATCTTTTTCACTGGGACTAACAGATACTGAAGCCACACCTCCTTCACTGGGACTGCTAGGAACTGATGCCACACCTTCTTCAATGGGACTGACAGACAGAGAAGCCTCACCTTTACTGAGCTTGACAGGCACTGAGGCCACACCTTCATCACTGGGACTGACATACACTAAGGCCACACCTCCTTTACTGGGACTGACATTGAGGCCATGTATATATTGTATACAGCTGTCATTGCCTTTTAAATTTTTTATCAACACATTCAGTTTTGAATTGATGCAGCCATGATGTTAATATAGAGACCGAGGCATCAATCAAGTACATTTCAATACCTGTAACACACACAGACATGCATATCAGTATTCAAGCATTAGAGAGCTTCAGAACTAATGCTGTCATCTCCACATGCTCTTCAGAACTAATCCTGTCATCTCAGTGATTCCTGTTCAATTTCCCAAGTGTCCCAGTGACTGACTTCACTCTCCTGCTGGCTAAAACATGATGTTGACTAGGAGATAGGCCAAAAGCCATCACTCTCTCTGAAGTCGATCTTGAATAAGAGAACTCATGAAGCATGAGTAAATGTGAGCATGAATCTGAATCGTGATGGCTCTGTGTTGATAATATGAACATGAAAGCTAATGCATCCGTGGATGCATCCAGGAAAATTGTAGGTATGTGTGAGTTGAGCATCTGGGACAGGAATAACAACAAAACAAACACTCTCAATCTGGTACAGTCCAGACCCCAGCTAGCATCAAATCAGCAATACACAGGTGTCAGGGATTTCCCCGAGTGCTGCACGCCGAAGCACACATATGCAATCAGTATGTTTTTATTTCTTTTTACATGTGTTTGTTTTGGTGACAACAGAGCATGACAAAGAGTGCAAACAAAAGTACAAATTATGATATTTTTAGTTACTTGAAGGTGACTGACTGACTGCAGCAGCTGAGGTCTGAAAGGCAGTTCCACAGCTGGAGGGCTTTGTATGAAAATGTCTGCCCCCCTGCTGTAGTCTTCATTATTCCAGGTACTAATAAAGAGATCACAATAGACCAAAGGTTCACTCAGGTAAAGTGTGGCGAGAACATTCAGTACTTTATAGGTCATTAGTCATTTTAATTGGAGCCATTGTAATTTAGACAAGATATCAGTGAAATCAAACTTTCTGATTCTAGTAAGGATCAGCAGTATGGAATTGTTATTGCATTCTGGACTAACTGGAATTTGTTTATGCACCAACTGGAACATCCAGACAGCAAGGCATTTTCAATAGTCAACATAACAAAACATGTGCTAGTTTTTCTTCATCCTGTAATGACATTATATTTTTTATTTTAGGAATATTTCTAAGGTGATAAAGGCTATCATATTAATATTATCTACATGAGCTTCAAATGACAGGCTGGGGTCAATAATCACACCAAAGTCTTTCGCTGCTGTACATGGTGTAACACCAAAGCTACCCAGAGGCAATCCATTTAACATAATCAGAAAGCTTCATTCTAGCTGCCTGTGGTACTAGTAGAAGTACTTCTATAGAAGGAAGTATCTCAACATCCAGAGTCTAATGTCCTTTACACATTTCTCAGCCTTATTAAGATGATGTCTGATGTCTGTTATCTGGCTTAGCTAAAACATATAGCTGTGTGTCACAGGACAAAGCCCAAATATGCAAGCAAGTCCTTGAATGTAAAAACCTCCTGCAGGTATTACACCTTTGTTGTGTCCTATGATCCATGTGAACTCTTCTGATCTAAAAAAATAATAATAATAAAATAATTTTAAAAAGAAATAATTGGGCACCTCCTATTTGCCTCTGTATTTGTATCTGTTTAGAATACATTATTTGTTCACTACGAATGTGTTAGATTTCCATGTATCACTCTCAATTATAATTATAAATTATACCCCAACGGGTTCGGAATACACCGCACCAGGGAAGAAAGAAAAACACTTACCCTGGTCCGGAGTATCCCACTTCTGACACCAAATTGTTAGATTTAAATGATCACTTATTATGTCTTCAGATCTCCGTCAACCCTTTCAGCCTGATATTTCACTTAACTCTTAGTTCTGTGCTGCTATGAGCTAGAAAGTGTGATTTACCACAGAGTATTCAGGCGCCTGGAGAGTCCAAATGAACACACACACATGACACACATGCGGTTCACATAGACGTCCAGTTTATTCAAGCAAAACAAGAGTATTTATACACATAGTTAAGAAGCAGTACGTGGACGGTTTCTACTGGTGCAGGTGCCAGACAGATAGACAAAACACACAGCGCACTATGAAAATAAGTCTTTTCAGGATATAAAAAAAATACATTTGTCAGTTATAATAAAGGATGGCAGTTGATCAGCTTATTTAAAGAGGTAATTAAATGAATACATTCATCATAGGTATTTGATAGCAGTTCATAATATAAGAGAGTACATTATCTAAGAGAATTCCCTTTCAGAATGTATTTGTATTTGTCCCTAATTAATATTCCATCCCTAATAGATAGAAATCTACATCACACCAGTTCATAGATGGTCTCAATTACAGATGGTCCCCCCTTATAAGGGACCAAAAGTAATTGGACATTTGGCTACCCAGTTGTTCCATGGCCAGGTGTGTTATTCCTTCATTATTTCAAGTAAGCAGATAAAATAGTTGAATATCAAGTGTGGCATTTGCATTTGGAATCTGTTGCTGCATAACTCTTACTATGAAGTCCAAAATACAAGTCATCATTCGGCTGAAAAATCAAAACAAACACATCAGAGAGATTAGGTGTGGCCAAATCAACTATGTGGTATATTCTTAAAATATGATCTGGCGATCTCAGGAACACTAAGAGGCCTGGAAGATGACAGAAAACAACTGTGGTGGATGTGACTGTTGAAAAAGCAATATAATGAATTCTATATGGCTATAACAGGGAAGTGTATAGGGCTATATTATCTGCTCATATTCAGCAAAATGCTTCAAAATACATTGGATGGAGCTTCAGAGTGCAGATGGACAATGACCTGAAGCATACTTCAGAAGCAACCCAAGACTTTTTTAAGGCAAAGAAATGGATTGTTTTGCAATGACCAAGTCAGTCACCTGACCTGAATCCACTTAAGCATGCATTTCACTTTCTGAAGGCAAAATGCCCCAAAAACAAGTAGTAATTGAAGGCAGCTGCAGTAAATGCCTGGCAGAGCATCACCAGGGAAGAAACTCAGCGTCTTGGTATGTCCATGGGTTCCAGACTTCAGGCAGTCATTAGCCCTATACGAACAGGATTAAATTTACATGGGGTCCTGGGGAAATTTCCTATTTTACAGGTTCTACTCTGTAATTTAATTTCCATCCAGATCAGCCCTGCCTCCTCTGAGAAAATTTCAGGTTGAATTACCTGAATTACCAACATAGCTTAGTGGTCATCTGATAATTTTTGGCCTGTCTGGATGCATGTCTGTGATTTTCTATGCAGAAGTCTTCTCACAAAACAATGCTTGACTACTGTTACTTGCCATATTTAGTATCAGTGACCCTCCCCCAAAAATTTTCACTTCCCAAGTCACACATGCTTCTCATATTTTGTGAATATTGTTAAATTGTACTTTTAAATTGTTGCTGGAATTTTGTTCACCCCAAACTGAAATAAGAGTCAACATCTCTTCTCTACTCTCTTCGACTCGTTGGATGTCATGTTGTGAATTGAGCATGATAATATGACTCCATCATGCAAACATCTGGGTTCATAGAAAATATGATCCACAAGAAACTTGCTCCTCCTCTAGTAATTTTATTGCTGTCTGGATGCAAGATTTTTTACCACTGAGGAGACATGTAAAACATTTATTACTGACGTCCCCCTGTCTACATAATTATAGAGCTGATTGTATTTTTGCTTCCTGATGTAAATAGCAGAGAAAGAGTAAGACTACGACTTCCATCAGCTACTGCACCTAGTCACATGTCTTTTTCACCTGATTCATGTTTGGCTATATACACACCCACACCCACACCCACTATATATATATATATATATATATATATATATATGGACAAAAAGCTTGTTACTCAAATCTTCAAGCTAAGAAATGGTATGCCAGAGTAGCATATGTCTGCTGAACTGTCTATTGATTTAGAGTAATCAGTTGACCAGTCTGAACCCCACATGAAAGAAGCAACATAGAAGAAGTCAGCAAGCATTTCCAAAATTAATATACATTCCTTCAAAAGGGAAGTTAAGGTCCCTAAGCACAGAAAATACACAGACTCTATATTTAGCTGGAGGCTACCCAGTACCATACTTTTTGAAATTAGCAGTCAAAAAGTCTGTCTCTTCCACACACACACTTACCCTGCTCAAGAAATGCAAATAATTCCCTCATATTGCGCAAGTCTTTTAGAAAACAGTTACTTTAAAGAAGCAAGCAAAACAAAGCTTGTATGAGAGACCTTTTTTTTCTTTCTTTGAAATGCCTAGATATGTATCCTATGAAGGAGACACTTGAACTTGAACCACAATTTACCATTTGTATTGAGATCTGGTGTGTTGGACAGTATTGCATGTTTACCCTGATTAATAAACAGGTTGAACAATTTACTCTAGGTGTTTCTGTCTAAAGGAACAAAATATAAGGCACAATCAATGCAGATAGATTCACTTTATTATTTAGCGCAGCCTGAAAAACAGTCATTGTGTGCACAAATACGACCGAAGGGCAAGTATTACATTTGCATATAAAATATAAATTATATTTGAACAGTAAATTAAATTGGTTGTGCATTTGCCAGCAACATTCAAAAAGCCTTTGAAAAGGTTCACTTTTTGTTGAGTCTCTTTGAGATCCAAACACACTATGGCCCTCAAGAAATTAAAATGTGGGTAATGCTTTATTTGGATAGCTTTGGATGCTCTACAAATCATCTGTAAGGAACCAGCCTATCAACTGATTCTCAACATGTCCAATAATATTTATCATTCAACATGGCATAAAATTGCATAAAACCTAACTGAATGGGAAATTAATAGGACTAGGGATGAATTGATAGTCTATAATTATCTACTAAGCACAAGCATAAAGATGCCATCCAAATAAAGTGAAAGAAAAAATTAACTTCATAGTTCATAGATTGTGTATTGAGTATCTACTAAACACCAGCATAAATTAAGGTCTTCAGGCTTTCTTTAAAGACATCCACTGACCCACCACTTTGGACAGCCAGAGAAATTCATTCTACCACCTGGGTGCCAATACCGAGAAGAGTCTTGATGCACGTCTTCCTTGTACCTTGAGGGGTGGTGTTTTGAGCCCTGCTAATGGTTTGAAAGAAACATGGCACAAAGTAATTTTTGATAAGTACCTTCACGCATAGTGTATCGAGTGCAGCAATGTGGTATTGGGAAGAACTTGGGAAGATAAGATAAGCCATGCAGCAGAATTCTGGAAAAGTTGCAGGGGTCTCCTGGCATGCAGGTAGGATTGCTTGAAGAGAGACTATGAAGAATCAGTTGATAAGATGGTTGATAACAGTCCATAGATGGTTCCTTGGCTGTTTGTAATGTTCTCAAATATTGTTTTTACTTTGGATGTTATGCAACTGTATAAATATTGTTTTCTCCCTCTACTTTGCAAGTTATGCAACTATTCTTTGCAATTATTCTTTGTGACTCACACACTAGTAAGTAATGGCCTGGGTTGCCAGTTTATAAAATAACTCATAAGGAAAATCAATGTGTAAATTTTATGCATGCATGAAATTTAAATCTTAAATCCCCTTCACATTAAAGGCAAGGTTGACTTGCACTGGTTAATCAAACAATCTCATGTTCAAGTGCCATTTAGAATGCCTTTTAGAAATTCTGTCCACACTGAGACCACTTTCAGAGTGGTTTATTTATTTATTTATTTACCTGTGATATAATTCCTCAGTTTTTTTTTCCCACTCTATCCCCAAGGACAATCAACTGGAAAAAAATAAATGAATATTTTTCTTCCTCAGGACAACCATAGATGTCAATAAGCGGTTAAAAGCCTGCCATTTCACCTGTTGTCACAAATCAAGGGGAAGAAGCCCAGTTTTTTGTGCATTGAACTTTAGGTGACCCTCGTGACCAGCTTTAATTTAACTCCAAAAGGGACCTGACATTTCTCTGACATTTGATCAGTCGTTGTATGTGTCTCTATTCTGCTTGTGTTCGTACAAAAAGTGCACCACATACTGTATAAAGACTGATGTAGTCAGTTGCTTGTGTATTTGTGCTTATGCCTGTACTGTAACCAAAGCAGGATTTAATTTAACAGTACTGCATATATTGTATATAGAGTCGGGTCCATAAATATTTAGACATTGACAAATATATTTTTATCAGTCTCACCCTGTTTAGTTAAAATTAAACAATGCATGAAAGCACAGGCTTGCAGCTTTAATTTGAGGGTATTTACATCCAAATCGGGTGAAATGTGTAGGAATTTCAGCACTTTATATATGTATTCCCCACCTTTTAAGGGACCAAAAGTTTTTGGACAAACTAACATAATCATAATCATAAATGAAATTGACATTTTTATTTTATTTTTAATTTATTATTGATTTTGCAGTCAATGTCTACCTGAAGTCTGGAACTCATAGACATCAACAGATGGCAGTTTTCTTCCCTGGTGATGCTCTGCCAAGTCTTTACTGCAGCTGACTTCAGTTCCTGCTCCTTCTTGGGGTATTATACCTTCAGCAAGTGAAATGTATGCTCAAATGGATTCAGGTCAGGTGATTGACCTGACCATTAAAGAACATTCCACTTCTTTGCCTTAAAGTCTTGGGCTGCTTTCAAAGTATGCGTCTGGCTTTATTCTATAGATGTTATCGGCAAACTCTAATCTGGTCTTCCTATTTTTGAGGCTTACCAATAGTTTACATCCTGTGGTAAACCCTATCTATTTACGCTGGTGAAGTCTTCTCTTGATTGCTGACTTTGACACAGATACGCCTGGAGGTGTCCTGGAGGGTGATCTTCATCTGGCCAACTGTCTGGCCAATTACTCCAACATAATTTTGCTATCTTTCTGATGGGTTTGTTTAGATTTTTCAGTCTAATGATGGCTTGCTTCAATGGAAGTGACAGCTCTTTGGACTTCATATTAAGAATTAGCAGCAACAGATTTCAAATGCAAATATCACACATGAAACCAACTCTAGACTTTTTATCTGCTTAGTTGAAAGTGAAATAATAAAGGGAATAACACACACTTGGCCATGCAACAGCTGCTACCCAATTACTTTTGGTCCCTTAAAAAAGTGTGTGTGTTGGGTTGGGGTAAGGGTTAGGGGGTGCAAAAAGTGCTATAATTCTTATACCATTCAGCTGTTTTGAATGGAAATACCGTTAGATCAAAGTTGAAAGCACTCATCTTAAATGAAGTCCACTATGCTGTAGTAGACAGCTAAATTAACAACAAAATATCAATGGTCAAATATTTATGGACGTGACTGTATGTACAGTATGACTCTGTACTCAGATTTATCTTCCCATATTTTGTATAATTTCTGGAAAAATCATCCAAAGAAAGTTTAAAACACTGTTATTGTTGCATGAATATTCTGAGGAAAATGTAAAGGCACTTTATAATGCAGATAACAACAGACAGTAACACACCCTTTATAACAAAAAAAAAAAAATCCATTATCTTTCATTGGTGGCCAACTCATTCTATGCAACATTTTTAGGTAACAATCAAGATAAAAATTTTATGATGTTTAAA
>JANDJT010000179.1:7321683-7347475 GCA_024331685.1 Stegophilus panzeri | reverse complement strand
TATATATATTTTACAGAATTTTAATTCAATTTTGGTATGCAATTGAAATAAATAAGCAATTTAAACATGACAATGTAATCCATATATATTGACAATGTAAATCTATATAGAAATTGTGTAAATGCTTTTGTGAACAATTTGCAAATAATTTTGTTTGTATACAGTTACAGATTCATGGGGCCATTAATTGTGAAAATAAATATGTAAGTTTTTTTTATTTATTTTGCTTAATTTGCTTGTTTGAAACAATGTTAACTGAAGCATGCATCTGAAGAAAACAGGACCTGCCTGATTGATCCTGACACTCTACTCTTGCCCTGTTTCTCTTGCTTCCTTTGCATTATCACTGCATTATCACTCACTTTCTGCTGCTGTGGATAATCTCATTTGGGTACCCAAAAAGCTCACACTTTCATAAAACAGTTTATTATCCTATAGTCATACCTGGATACCATAAAATTGTACCTCCTGTGAACTGCTGCTGTAATCCTAAAGCATGGGCTGGGCTCATCCCAAGACTTCTATTCAAATTATGCTCATACCAAACATCCTTTCAAGATATGTAGGAGTGTTTGCCTTTTTATTATAATGGTCACAATTGTACTATACCACGTTATGGCTGGTTCAACTCTAGGCTGTTTTTCATGCCACTGTTGCATCTAGCTTACTCTTTATGGATGTAAATCTATATCCAGATTTCTGTTTTGTCACAATGTCCATCTTATGATCTATGTACAGCTAAACCACAATAGACTGCATCCCTTCTGAATTATCTTCATAATATTGAGTCTGCAGATTAAAATAATCAAGTTGGGGCTTCTGCTCTGGCTTTATTCATAGGCAGGACTTTGTATAATTCTGTCATGATGACAGTTAGATATTATAAATACATAATCCATATTCAGGAAAAAAAAACCCCAATGCACTGTCTCCTCTCCTTTTAATGCCAAAAGCATGGCTGTAAGGGGATTAATGGCTAACTACCTTCCTTAAAATAAGAAGGAAGTTGATAAATACCCTGGTGATGTGACAGAAATATCTTGATAGAGTAAGAAAAGAGATGATGAAACAGAGAGAATACTACTGAGACAAGATAGAGACAGAGAATGCTACTGAGAGCACATACAAAGAACAAAAAAATATATAACTAGATGTAGAGATGATATTAAAAAAAAGTAGTGCAAAAGAAGAAGTATGAGGGATAACAATATAACAGTTGTTATTGCCATATAGACAGAGTAATAAAATTAAAACAATCTTTTTATAATCCCATGACAGCAATGGATATTACGACAGCATATACAGTGCCCTCCACTAATATTGGCACCCTTGATACATATGAGCAAAGAAGGCTGTGAAAAATTGTCTTTATTGTTTAAACTTTTGATATTTAGTTCAAAGAATTCACAAAAATATTCTCCTCTCATGGATATCAAACAATTGCAAACACAACACAGGTTTATCAAAAATAAACTTTGTTAAATATAGGTATGCAGCAAATATTGGCACCCCTATGAATTCATATGAGAAAAATACACAATGAAATTTAAAATGTTTTTTTTTTTTTTTCCCCCCCAGTATTATGTGTCCAAATGCACTCAATGTGATGTATGCACCTTGGGTTCAGTTAAGTCCACCAGACAAACAGAAAACACACACACACACACACACACACACACACACACACACAAATGCACTTTTTTAAACATTCAATTCAAAACCTTGATAACAAACATTGTTCCCTTTGCTAACAGGAAGACGTGCTGAAGTACCACTTCACTCACTGCTCCCACTGCATTTGGACCAGCAATAAGAACAACCCCTTCTGAAATTCAGCGTACTCCTATACCCTCTAAATCACCTCTCTGTATTTATATTATATATTATCCAGCTCATGGTAAACTCAGATAAAGTGCAGTCATGTTGTGTAAGACACAGAACCAGAGCAACAATTTCAAATTGTAACATTAATTATGAATCAAAATGATTTTTTAAATAAGTAGTTTTTACTTAACATTAAATCGTTTCTCCAAATAAGTAGCTTTAATTTAAATCTTAGTGGAAACAATGAAGATCTCTACCTATTTGGAATCCTGAAGTGAAGCTCCCTCATGAAGCTGGTTTAGAAAATGCCAAGTTTTCAAAACTTCATCAGGAATACTGATAAGATTTTACATTTAAATATAAAATAGTTTTGATTTGTTTTGCACTTTTATTAGTCACTGAATAATTCCATATGTTTAAATAATTCCTCTGAATAATTCCATCTAAAATAGTAGTAAATAATAAAAATGAACCAAACCTTTCTATGAGCAGGTGTGTCCAGACATTTGACCAATGATGGCTACAGAAGCTGCAGTGGTTCATGATTATCAAACTAGGCACTGAATTAAAGTCACTGTTGTTTTGGCATGGGGCAGTAACACAAGGTACTGTGATAATTACTTATTTCCAATCAGTACGAAATGCTACTCTTTAATGTGAAGTACTAGCTTGTAAAAATTCAGATTCTACATATTTAACTATGTCGTGAAAGAAGAGGAATATAGTATGTAGTATGCCATTTGAGACACAGGATTGTGTTTGAAGCCCACTTCCAGCCATAGCATCCAAAACACAGCTAGGAACCATAGTGCTGTGGAGCTTCTTTTGAACAAGCAGGGCCTGGAGTAACAATAAAACAACTGCTCGGACTCGTACCATCTGGAGACTCTCTAAATCCATTTGTGCCTGGAGTAACAATAACACCAAGAGCATCCACAGCACTGCTAGGACTAATTATGCTTGGTGAGCTCTAGGACAAAACAGTAATAAACTGTGCAATTGATAGCAATTTGGTCAGCAAAAAAAAAAAAAATAATACAAGACTTTTTTTTTTTTTTTTTTTTTTTTTTTTTTAGATGGAAAATATAATTTATAGATGTGTTAATGCTCTAGAAATCTTATTTATAGTTGTGTTAAATCTAAACAGTCAAATCATCAGCCAAGATCATATTAGATCTTGGTAATGGGTGCAGATCTGAGACAACTCTGCATTCCTGCATGTCTAACTTTAATAATAATGGTCTGAGAGAGAGAGAGAGAGAGAGAGAGAGAGAGAGAGAGAGAGAGAGAGAGAGAGAATCCGGGAACTAACTGCACTATACTTCAATACACTTAGTGAATATAGTAAAAGTTGAGTATATTGTAGTACAGAAATTTCCAGAGAAACAAAATGTTTTGGCAAAATGGTCTTCATCATCTGTGCAAGGAAAGTGCTTCATCAATGAAGGACAATTGGCTGAAATGTCCTATTTCCCTGGAAATTTTGTGTAGATACATATAAAGTACTGTGCAAAAATCTTAGGCACATGCAAAGAAATGCTGTAAAGCAAAGATTTCTTGTTGATGGAAAAGATGGAAAAAAGAATATAAAATGTTATTGTACTGAGTCTGTATTACTCTAGGAATCCCAAAACTTGATAAGAATTTGACAGAGCTGTCATGTCATTCTAATTTATCCCAAAGGTGTTTATTGGGGTTGAGGTCAGGGCTCTGTGCAGGCTCTTCCACTCCTCTTCCAAACCATATATATATATATATATATATATATATATATATATATATATATATACTAACATTTTTGTGTCATGTATTCCACATGGTGTTGAATTCTTGTCCATGTTAGCATGACTGCATCACATAATTGCTTCACATTTATGCTGTGAACAATACATTCATGCTGTGAGTCTCCCATTCTATCACATCAAAAAGATGTTTTACTGGGTTCAGGTCTGGTGACTGGGGAGGCCACAGAAGTACACTGAACCCTTAGTCATGTTCAAGGAACCAGGTTAACATGACTTGTAGTTTGTGACATGACACATTATTATTATGGAAGTAGTCTTTATAAGATTGGTAAATTGTGGCCATAATGAGAAGAAGAAGAAGCCTTTATTTGTCACACAGTGAAATTCTTTTTTTTGCATATTACAGCTTGTTTGGAAGCTGGGGTCAGAGTGCAGGGTCAGTCTTGATATGGCGCCCCTGGAGCAGAGAGGGTTAAGGGCCTTGCTCAAGGGCCCAACAGTATTAATAAAGGTCATGGCATTCAAATGATTCATAATCGATATTAAAGTGCCAAAAGTTTGCCAAGAAAACATATACCATTACACCACCAGTTATGCTGGTGAATTGTTGGCACAAGGTGGGTTGTGTGCATGGATTCATGCCGTTGATGCCAAATCCTAACCCTACTATCTGCATGTCACTGCAGAAATCGTGATTCAACAGGCAATGTTTTGGTGCCCAATCAATTGCCCAGTTTTGGTGAACCTTTGCCCACTGTAGCCTCAGGTTCCTCTTCTTAGCTGACAGGAATGTAACCCGATGTGGTTTTCTGCTGTTGTAGCAGAATCTCATGATTCTGTGTACATGCTAAAGACTGTGGTGTGTGAAAATCCCAGGAGATCAGCAGTTTCTGAAATACTCAAACCAGCCCATCTGGCACCAACAATCATGTCACAGTCAAAGTCTGAAAATCACATTTTCCCACATCCTGATGATTGATGTGAAGCATAGTACACGACATTTACAAACAGGACATTTCGGACAAAAATGGAACCATGGGGTTTCCAAAGTTTCAAGTGTGTAAATGAGCTCTTTCGCCCTTCCTCTCTTCATTGCTTCCATAACAATAGCATGGGATTGACTACACAATCAGCCAGTCTCCTCTTGGTTTCTACAGTATACAACTGGTTAGATCTCTTGCAGGAAACACAATAAACTCCTGCAGTGATGCACAAGGATTGATGAGTGGCAAAAACCGATCCTTTAGGTCTTGTGAGTACTGTTTAATTCACTCCTGACAAGCATGTCTGTTTTTGCAACATCTTAAGAAGATGAGTGAAGGTTCCTTAAAAATATAAGCAGTCTCTGCATCATCCTGCAGGCTTTCGTAAAGACGTTTTTAAGTATAAATATTTTAAACTGTTTTGTTAGTAGGATGGTAGGAGAGCACCATAGGAATTCACTCTGTCTAAGCAGTGGGTTGTGTACTGCATCTGTTCTCTATAATAATGGTAATACAGGCCATGGCATGATCGATGACTTTATTAAGGAACCCACAGTTATAAAAAAAATAATCACATATTTCCTTGCTTTTTTGGAGAAAGTCTTCGTTCTCACTGTAAGTGAAATTTCAGTCTCATTAGTAGAGAAGAAGGAATCTTAGAATCGAAGGATAACAGTATATTTTGCAGTGCTTTGGGTGGGCAGAATTGTACTAAAGAGTTGTACTGTAAGGAATGAGAGTCTTTAGGTTTATAATGGATGGTGGTTTTCATAGTATAATCTTCTGATTTCACGGACAAGTTTGTGCTTGATACGGCGTGTGCGATATTTCATGTGTATTCAAGGGCTGGGGGAAATATGGAGAAGGAAGAAATGAAGTGTGCAGGTAGTGATGCTATCAGTGTAGTTAAGGATAAGGATAAGAACAGTATAGGCACATGTCGAGTAAACCACACAATATTGCATTTCTTTATGCTTTATTTCTATGGAAATGTTACATTGCTTTACACAGCTTAAGGGTCCAACCCTGAGCTTAGGTTACTGTCTGTCTAGAGTTTTCCATGTTCTCTCTATGTCCATGTGGGGTTCCTCAGGGTTATCTGCTTTCCCAGGGCACATGCTGGATTAGTGGTTAGCACATTTGCCTCACACCTCCAGGGTTGGGGGTTCGATTCCCACCGTGTGTGCGGAGTTTGCACATTCTCCCCGTGCTGCGGCGGTTGCCTCTGGGTACTCTGGTTTCCTCCCCCAATCCAAAGACATGCATGGTAGGCGGATTGGCATGTCCAAAGTGTCCGTAGTGTATGAATGGGTGCGTGAATGTGTGTGCACCGAAGGAGCCTCCCCTGGCGCACCCTGGGCAATGTTCAGTATCATACTGCTGAGTGGCTAATCCTTCCACTATGAAGTGGAACCTCAACACGAAAAGAAGACCTCCCCAACCTCCTAAACAACATACTGTACAGAATTTACATAGTGCAAGCTGATTTACTGTATTTTATTATGCCAACTGTATTTCTACTGCTACTGAAATGAGCAAACATTACTTTATTAATCCATCAAAACAGTAATAAATAAATAATAATAAACTGTACAATTAACAGCATTTTGGTCAATAGAAAAAAAAGTAATAAACCAAGGAATTTCTTTTAAGATGAAAATATAATTTATATATGTGTTATACACATCTACACACAGTTTATAAATCCATCTTTGTCAATTAGAAATAGATCATTTCTAAAACTGTGTATTAAAAATGTGTATATTACACAAAATACAGTAGTATTAAATTCAAAAGCTTTATAGGGGAAACAAATCAGAACCACAAGTTATTTAAAAAAAAAAAAAAAAGATAATTGGCTAATAATTGTAAGCACCATTTAAAGCAACCTCTGCGATAGCCGGCTATTTATTTGCACTGCCTGCATTTGTTGATTACCAAATAATAGACATAATTACTCAACTTTATGCTTGCCAATTGGCTACAGTCTATTCAGTGTTCTTCATAAGCCTGGTTTCTATAGCATGTGCCTCCATCAGTAATTCAGTGAAGCTCATTTTTATTCTCTGCAAGCCTTCCATGTGTTGAGGCTGTCAGTCTTGTCTATGTCCATGACACACTCATTTATACCTCTTAACTGTTTCTGCTTCCTTCAATGCTGCTCTTCCACTAGCACACATTGTCAGTGAAGTACACAGAAAGTTTAATTTTCCAATGGAATTCTGGGAGAGGAGCCACCGCTGGCTGATCCTATTATTATCATTTTAATCATAGCAGTGTCCAAACTGTGTTTGTCCATTGTTTTGTCACAAGCATTTTGATTTCCCAAGGGAGCAGTGATTTGATTATTTTTGTACACCAAATCAGCAACATGACAGGTTCTTAATACTAATCTATAATTTGAAAATACTGAAATGCAAAGCACACGTAGGAGGCAGATTAATTTTTTTTAAGAGCTTAGCCATTAAACTGTGCTGGCAGCTGATGTCGGTCTCACTGCAGGTGAAAAGCTTTCAGTATAATAACACGTCAAAGAAACATAAAATACATTGTTACACCACACTCCCCCACATAGATTACCCAGCACAGGTGTGTTGAGAACCAGAAAATGATCCGTTGGCCTGGGATTTTTGAAGACTAGGCTGAGGACTGTGGTATGATCATTTGAATCTAATGCTTGCCTGCTAGATAAGGTTTTATTTTTGCCATCCATATCAGATTATTTGCTGTGGAATATTGTGCAACTAAACACAACAAAACCACCAAAGATCGCAAAATATTATATAGAATGGTATGAAGAAGTGAGGCTGGGGCTGATTTCCTTCTAGCCTAGAATTAGATTCATATAGCCTATGAGTGACAATCATGTCAAATGATTACACAGAGTGAAATTCCAATTAGATTTGTTTTCCATTTGGGCTGATTATTCAGCCTTCTTCACTAGAACATCCGTAACCCATCCTCATCAATTATTTAGAAGGTGCATATGAAATACAGTCACAGGTTTAATGAACATGAAAAAAGTGGATTATTTGCACTATCATTGTTTTTCCCCAAAACTGCTTTTGGAGGAGAAACTAAAAGTCAGTAGACCATTTGGTTTGAACAAAAGGTTTACAACTTTTCTTTTTGCCATGTTTGGTATTCAGTGGATGCATGGACACAGTAGAGCATTACAGACTGGAAATACTTAAAAAACAGTAGAATGCAGTTGGCTGTCTGCCTTTAAGTATGTCTATGTAATAATTTATTCCACCTCATTCTTTTTATGCCATCAATGAGACATTGAGAAAATAATGCATTGCTCAACCTTATTAGTTTATTAGTATTATCTAGCTACTCATAGATATATTTCAACCCTCCCATCTTATATTATGACCAGCTGTCACTGGTAATGCCCTATTATTGACACCATAGCTTCATAAATACTGTAGCTTTGTTTCAAAGAAGACAATGAAATTCCATTATGCCTTCCATACCATACATGCTGTACGCGTTGGTGGTCTCAGTCTGACCCAGATGTTTTGATGCCACTGAAATTTTTGTTGTTGTCCTTTCTTGAAGATAACCACATTTCCAGATAACATGGCTAGCTGACCCACTTTGACAATCTCAATTTAATTAATAAAAAATACTGTAACTCATTGGCCCTTGGACCAAAAGTGAGTGTTAATTTATTTAAGCTTTCTATTCATTTATGAAATTAAATTTTACACTAAGATGTAACATCTATCAGCAAGCCAGAGCCCATGATCTGCAAAGACAACCAAACCAATCCTATTTTGCTGAAGACTGACTGACAAGATTAAGAGCATTCATTAGACCCTGCTGACATCATATTCCATCTCAAAAAGGAATGTCAGGGTTTTTTTTTTTTTTTGGACAAGCATGAGAAATTCATAGTAATTTAGTATATAACATCTTCTCCGCTTTGTATTCCTGCTGGAGAATAAGGCCAATCAAGTAATGACTGATAGTGAGTGACTTGGCAGAAGGCAGCAATCCATCAGCAGGTTCATCCGGAACATCAGTTTCAGTGAAACATGATCTATCAAATAAAGCCCTCTACACTCATATGTGAATGCCTTGACTTCACAGGTGACCTTTCGTTTTCTATGAACATGTGTGCTGCAATTTCAGTGACAAGCGACAAGAGACATTTGAATTGGGATTTTCTCAATTATATGCTGATTGGGTATGATTCATTAAAGCAAAAAATCCAAATGATTGGCGTTTTTTTCAGTGAATGAAAAGGAAGTGAAAACTTTTTTTCAGTTCCTCACTCAAAACTACCTACAATTAGTTCTGACTTACTGTTTGATGGGTACAATATGGAAGAAAAACCTATCCTTTCATATAGAACCTCTCATCAAATGTATATAGACATTACAACAAAAAAAAAGCTTGGAAGGAAGTAGTAGAGCTCATTGGTGCCTAGCTAGTGTGCATAGATAGTAGAGCTAGCTTGCTTTGCTAATCTGCCAATTAAGCTAGTATGAAGCCTAGCATGTAACATGTAAATCAAACAAAAGTAGTGTGGATAAATTATAAAGTGGGTTGTAGGATAGACATTTTGGCTGTTACTGTTTCTCATTAGAACTAAACAAAAAAAAGGACTGTGCAGGTCCACAACCAACAACAGTAGCTGTCTCTACATGCCCATAAGAACCAAACCACAACCAACATGAGTAACTTGTCACCTGCTAATGTGAACTTGGATATGTGGATTCCACTAATATGGAATATAAGTATAAGCCCAGGAAAACCTATTTTTACATGGTGAAATGTTGCCATTTATTTAAAACTATGTGAAGGGTTTCCCAGGCCACCATCAATATCTCAAACCGGATTAATCAGACAATTTTATCTGAACAGACATACTGTATACTGTAGGCAAATGGTAAGTAATTAGCATATTAGTACAAAATAGCTTAAATTGGATTTCAAAGGCCCTCATATGAATCACAATTTGTCTCCATCTTGAAGGCCTCAAGATCCTTGCACTACCCTGCCACATCACATATTGGCTCTGAATCTCTGAAAGACATGGGATCTTTACGTATCTGTGACAGAGAGTGGGTAACTACAGTATAGCAGAGCTTCCATGCTCTCTTTGATACACATCCAACTCCTCTTCTCAAATGAAAGAATGCAAAACTTGGTGAGTGTACACTTCATTAATCACTGCTAATGTCTATGTAACATATTTACTGGAATGGTGCACTCTCAGGTAAGGTTTTAGATATGAAGTCATTTACATGCAGCAAGGTGAAGAAGGTGAGATATGAAATATTAATTTGTGCTTCCAGAAGTTTTGGTAGTGCTTTTTGAAGCTTACACAACACCATTTGGGCTCAGTGCAGGTCTGCAGGGAGCAAAGCCTTGATGTCATCTCATGCTGAGATCCTTGACAGCCATAGCTGTTTTCAAATCTCGGCTGACCTCTAATGACAATGTGTCTTTTTTCAGGGCTAAATTACACCCTGGGACTAAAACAATGGCTTCTAAAAAGGATATTTATTCTGTAATTGTTCTCGGCTTAAGCTGTGTTTCGTTTTAAACGCCACAGTTTAAAAGCGTCATTCATGTGATGAGTGTTGTGAAAATTGTATTCCATAACTCTGACCCTGAGAAACTGTACGACAGTATAATTTCACTAAACATCTAAAACACCACTGCAAATGGGATATTATTTAATTATTTTTGACAAGCCTAGATATGTCATATACATCCCTGTTTATTTAGATTTACATGAGCAGTTGTCACAAAGCTCGAACCACAAAATTCTTAGTTATTGAGCACATATTTATCTGCTATCTCATAGAAACCACTTATCTGGGATCAAACCTGTTAACAGATAAATACAATTACTGTGACTTTGTGTACCACCTGTAGTCATGCTAATTGAGCTCTTTCAAGTTCAAAAATCTCTCTGCACCACATATTTGAGCATTTTCCTGCTCTAACACACTCATTTAAACTGCACAGAGTGCTTGCTAATTAGCTGATGAGTTGAATCAAGTATGCTAGAGCATCAGGGCCAAATCTAAGGAGCATTGCTATAATCCTAGCTGTGTACTGCCAGTGTTTAAGAGGTGGAACATTGCTGGACTACTTTTTATAGATTTTATAGAGGAAATGTTTTAGTCAAAGATTATGCTGTTGCGATGGTTTTGCCAAATACGGTGCAGGACTACAATTCCCATCAGCCACTGAATCTGACCTGATCATGACACTCATGTCACATGACTGTTTGCACCTGATTCACGTTTTGGTTTAATGAGCACTAGTGTATTGCACTCTTTGTCTAGTGTCTATTGTGATTACTGACATAATATGTTGTTGTATCCATGCCATGCGCATGTGTATTTCATGCTTGTTTAGTTTAAGTTTGTTACGTAGTCCTAGTTGTTGTTCATGTGTGGATAACTTTACATAAAATACTCCACACTTACTTCCGTCTCCAACCAATCCGTGACAACTGAACACTATGGCCCTGATTTATTAAGATCCCACACCGAGTACTAGTTCGCATGAGGTGCAAATATTTAATAAATATCTAATAAATGAATATCTAATAATATAGCATTGGTAGGCATCGTTAGTAGCACTTATCTGCCAAAGAGCATGACTCACCATAGCTTAGAAACAAATGCAACCGCAGGACTGTCTATCTCCTGGCTGAGTGCATGTGTTGCGTTCTCATTGCATGACTCTACCCATGAAAGTAGGAGGAGTTTCTCTCAGGTATGTTGATTCATAGTAAAATGCTACTCAAAATTGAAATAAATTATTTTAAAATGAAACCTGGCATAACTGAGTTGACTGATAACTGATAAAAAGCATGTGACACTGCCACATTTTTCTCCCACAGAGTGAAAGCATGACATACACCAAGTTTTTTAAGCTTGACTATGACATTAGTTTAATGTTTAGTGGAAATAAAGAGGAGCAAGCTTGCACTTGGCTGCCCAAGCTCCCAAACATTGTCGTGTGGCAATACTTTAATCTTGCGAAGTTGGTGTTCTAATTCATACCAAAGGCTTTCATTTGGGTTGAGGTCAGGGCTCTGTTCAGGCCACTCGAGTTCTTCTACACTAACGTGGTAAAATATGTCTTTATGGACCTTGCTTTGCGCACAATGACAAACGGGCTTGGGCTCAGCCACTTTGTTCCAGTGAAAGAAAGTCTTAAAAACTTAAAGTCTTAAGTCTTAATTAGTCTTACAGAATTCTAGACAATTGTGTGTTTCCAGCTTTGTGGAAAAAGCTTGGGGAAGACCCACATATGGATGTTATAGGTGGTCATATAGTATATCAATTACAAAACAACTAATGTGTGTCAATAAATAAAAATTAGCCTGAAAAACTCAATAACTGTTTAAAACTGATTAAATTATTTTAATTGCTGCTCTGTTAAATCCAGCTGAAAAATAACTTTTGAAAAGTGTGAGAAATTTTTGCAGACAGACTCCTTAAGATTTTTGTGTTGGTGGAGAAGCACTTTCTATCACCACCCCTTGATTGAGGAAGGCAGTTCACAAGTTATTAGCAATATCATTAATTTGTGAATTATAGCACGGCCTAGAGGGGTTTTAGGCAAACTTTTGGAGTCTGTTAGGATTAGGTCATTTACTCACCTCCACTGTTTGGTCAGAATACATCACACTGTTGCTGAGATATGCCTTCACTTCCTGTTTGGTGGCATTGCTATCAAATTTGTTTGCGTGTTATGGACAAACCAACCCATATATCAAAAATCAAAAGATCTTTTTTTGGGATAGTCTCACAATGATGTGATTTAAATTTGGTGATGGAACAAAACTTGTAGGAGAAGAAAAAACTGTTGTTGATTTTTTTTTTAAATGGCTGAAAATCCAATAATGTGGAAATTAACATTGTGGTGTCCATTGAACTTGGCTTGACCTAAAGAATCAGAGGAAGGTCAAATCGTATTTCTATGACATTCTGTAGTGGCGTTAGTTTGCAAATGTATGTTTAAATTTGCTGTATTGGTGGCCCTAGTGGATTTGATTGGCATACAGCTAAATTGCTGCGAAGGTAGCTGAGACTGTCCTCTATCACTGTGCCAAATTTCATAAAAAGCATATGAAGTGTTCTACGGTCTGTCATAGACTCCAAATAGGAAGTATAAACCCATGTATAATTGTTGATATGGTTGAAATGTTGAAATGATTAAGTGAGGAGAGCTTTTTTGACATTTATGGCATGTCACTGCTTTGTAACAACCAGAGATAAAATTGTAAATTGAATTTATTTGCCATGGGTTAGGGTTAGTCTTCAGGATGCAGGGCTTTGCAGTGTCTCAGTAACATGATAAGTTGTATTTTTTTTGCCTAACTAACTTCAAAAGACAGATAAACAAAAAAACGACAATACATTTCCCCAAAACAATACATCATCTTAAATAATCAAATCTTCATTAATGTATTGTGGGCAGAGATAAACTTTTAATCGGTAAAATAAGGATTTATATACAGATGCAACAGTCTCAAAAGTTATACTACATATTTTTACATTTTATTTCACATGTTTTAACATAATTTTTTCATAGATGCTCCAGCAATGTGTGGAATGTGATTTAATCAATGCTTATTAATGTGATATAAAGGACCAGTGTACATACTAGAATGGCAGGGTTTCCAAAAATGATAACCAGCCAGAACTAAGGTAAATAGGAGGTAAACAGGAGATCTATGTGATAGACATTCACATAATTTAGGCCCTCTGAGAACATGCTGTTCAAACGCCTGATCTCAAAATACAAAGAGATTGCATGGGAGAAGCAATTTTGTTGTTTGGCATCTGGTGCGAAAGGGATAACAACTCTCCCACTGGGTGTAGGGCACAGAATGTGCTGTGAATGACTTCTCATTGCAATGCATCATTAAACTTTTGCCCTTTTTAGGAGGAACATTCAAAATAGCAGCAGTGGATTTCCTCCTTCAGAGACTCAGTCAGCATCAGAGTGGGCATGATAAATGAGGTACAAACTCCAGTCAATGTTAATGAGACGCAGCCAACCCAGTAATAACACCGGTAAAAGTAAAAGAGGTCACACACTCCAATATTTCTTAAATCTCCTCTTAGAGCAATGCCCCTAGGATGACAGGAAATTTTTCTCAAGGTAGGGTCAAAGCAGGCATTTGAAACTGTGTAATAACTCCTATTTATCCTGTGTGGGGAAATAGTTTTAACAGCCCCTGTCACCTACACTCAGGATATATTCTGCACCTATACATATTGGAGGTTTTAGGTCACCTGGAGGTCACACATGATCAAGGTGAATATAAAGACAGTCAGCATAGGACTGCACAATGGATATCTTTGATTTTGACCATTGGAAATTATTTTGGCATACATTTAAGCAATATTGCACAAGCAAGAGTGTGGTTATACTGAATATCGGCATGGCTATGTAATGTCGCCAGGGCCTTCTCAGGCAAATCTGTGGTTGCCTGCATGGTCCTTTATAGCTCCTCAACCCCTTGCAGGTAATCAGTGGAACAGCAAGGCACCTGTGCACACCACTGCTTAAACCCCTGGGTTTTGTCACTTGGCGTGTGGATATAATGTCTGTGCAGTGTATCAGAGTTGAGCTCTGTGAGGTAATTTGGTGATTTCTGAGAGCTCAGAGGTCTATCTCTAGAAATAGATTTAGAAAAGTTTCTATTGCCATTCAGGATTAGTGCTAGACTGCCTAGAACAGTTATATTTATAATTATTTCTAAGCCCATTTATTCAGCCAGTGCGAAGATTATTCTACACCTTGCTGCAAGCATCCAGAGTGCGTAACGGGGCTTGGTGGTGTCTCACCGTCCCCTTTAGCACGCTCCGCTCTCAGCTCATTAACCCTGCCAATCCTGGTTATGGGAGCATAACCACTGGATCGACTGGTCTACCAGCTTGGTTTCTGTATGGGTTTCCCAACGCCCACAGAGTTGCCTGAGGGGCATGGGCAATCCCCCACTGCCATCACAGAGCCAGTAGCCCTGTTAGGGGTGCCAGAGGATTATTGGGACCTCCAAGTGGACTTCTCTAAGCACAAGGCCCAAACATTGCCACCTCACAGACTGATTGCGTCATCAACCTGCTCCCTGGTGCAGCTCCCACCCAGGGGCAGGTTATTCTCCCTTTCCCCCAGAGCATAAGGCCATGGATGAATATGTCCAAGAGGCAATATCTCTGGGGTTCATCCATCCATCCACCTAACCTGCGGGTGCAGGCTTCTTCTTTGTAAAGAAAAAAGCTGGAGGCCTGTGCCCATGCTTAGATTACCACAGCCTAAACACAGTCACCCAGAAGGACTGACACCCCCTGCCCCTGAGGAGTTCAGCTTTCGATCAGTTGCAGCAGGCCAAAATTTTTTAGAAATTAGATTTATGCAGTGCATATAACTTGGTCTGCATCAGGGCAGGAGATGAATGGAAGACCATGTTCATCATGCCTTTGGGGCATTATGAGTACCTTGTGATGGCCTTTGGCCTGATGAAAGACTCTGCTGTCTTCCAGCGTTTTATAAATGAGGCCTTCAGGGAGACATTCAACCACTATGTTTTCATCTACCTAGACGATATCCTGATTTTTAGTAACTCACTAGTGGAGCAAGTGGTTCATGTCAGTCAGGTCCTTCAGCTCCTCCTGCAAAATAAACTATATGTCAAGCTCAAGAAGTCGCAATTCCACATCACCACCATCTCTTTTATGGTACTTTGCCATATCTCGTGGGGGACCAAGTATGGGCCTGTTTATGAACTTCTTCAATGTTTTTTGAAGAATTTCAGCTCCCTGGCTGCCCTATTGCAGGTTTAGGTGTACAGATGTGGTGCAGGAGGCTTTTGAAGCCTTAACTTCAGCCCCTTCAGATGCCGGACCCCAACACGTAGTTCATAGAAGAGGTCGATGCCTCCAATATTGGGGTGGGCACTGTCCTCTACCAGCGGTCAGAAGTCTGGAGGACGTTGACCACTGGGCACTCCAACAGGAACCAGATCTGGATGGTGGTCTTCCAGGCAGGTTGTTTGCCACACACAGCGTCTGACCACAAGTCCTTGCTTGGGGCCACACCTCACCCTTTGCTGGGCACCCAGGGGCGGTGAGGACCTTGGAGTTCTTACAGCATCGTTTCTGGTGGCCTGCTATGGACAAGGACGGCCAGGCCTATGTCGCGGCCTGCCAGGTCTGTGCCCAGAATAAGGATCCTTGAACCCGTCAACAGGGCCTACTTCACCCCCTCCCCATCCCAACTCACCCTAGGTCACATCTCTCTCTGGATTTTATCACTGGCCTACCAGTGTCCCAGCGGTTGGGGATGATACTGATAGTAGTGGACCGGTTCTCAAAAGCCTGCAAATTTATTCCGCTGCCTAAGCTCCCCTCAGCCAAGGAGACCACGGAACTCCTCCTGCAGCATATAGTACACACGCATGGCTTTCCAGCCGACCTAGTGTTCGATCGTGGCCCGCAGTTTGCCAGTCGGTTTTAGAAAGCTTTCTGCCATCTCGTGGGGAACACAGTAAGGCCACTCTGTAACAGGCTATGATTTGGCTGTAGGTAATCACAGCTGTAAACCACACTCTTGGTCATGTGATATTGCTTTTATACAAAAGTTCTATAAACAAGAAATTAAATCGAATAAGTTTATTTTTGCACCGCTAGCAGAAATAGATCCTGAAGTACTGTAGCCACACTCACTTTATAGCCCGCCAGCTAGCTGGCTAGCTAGCTCACATTGATTTGTACATTCCCATTTAAGGTTCTTCCAGTAACATTAGCATCTCTTCTTCCTTTTCATCTTCATCTGACTTGCTTTCATATTTTAATTGAAAAGTTATATTCCTGAAAAGTATTTTTTGCCCTGTCCGCAGATGATGTCACTAACACTACTGTAGTAACCATTTTGAACCACGTGTAAATTTATGTGCTGAACACTGAGGAGTGGAGTGATACACACAGTCAGACATCCCATTGCTGTTATAAGTGCTCTTGGAATGCCACTCAACCAGTCAAATTACTGGTCCGGAACTAACTGTTGTATAATTTACAATAGTGAGATTAATTTGGGCCTACACTAACTGCTTTGTTATTTATATAGTGTTAGTGCATATATACTGAGAAATAATTGGCTTTGACTTGCAGAATCATAAAATCATTACTTTATTTTTTTACATTCTATAGAATTATATTTCAGCATATTTCATGACACCTAAACTTGTTTAAATGATTGCGATTAAAAATGTGAGCACTGAGGCGGATTTTGAATATTATTTTTTAAAAATGAAATGGTTTGTAGGCCTATAAAAGAGTCCCTCCACGATTTTGTGATCGCAGAAATTAATGCAAAGTCAAGGAAACTCCGCAATATTCGCAGGAGCTTGCAATTTTTCAAAATTACCACAGATTTTCTGTAGATTTGGCTCACGAAGTGTCATGTGACCTCATCACCATGCTCAATCAGTCAAATCCTCCTTCGAATTCATTTGCATCAAACAGCTAAAAGGTCTCATTTACCAACAAACATCACAGTAAAAGACTGTGCAAAACAAGTCTGTGCAATTGCAATTTCGCCAATTCTAGTGGTTTTCCGCAAAAAAAGCACAAAAAAATCTCCACAAATGATTTAAAATGCAGTCACAAAAAAAACCTCAGCAAAATCATGTATGGACTGATAAAAGTGTAGCTGCTTACATTTCTTCCTTTGAACAGCTGTACACTCAATATAAAAAAGTAATCCAATCCTGTGTCTTTTTTTTAAGTATACCTATGCACTATGATGGGACTCATTCCCACAAAAATAACTTGACTCAAAGAAAGAGGACCATGTTTCTACTGTGGAGAGGGCACTCATGTCATCACACAGTGCCCTACCTGCCCTCCTTATCGTGAGCCTCTTCAACCAGAAAAGCACGTAGAGGGCCAATCACGTGCTAATGCAGTGAGTCAGCCACAATTTGGATCCATTAAGCCTTCTTTCCACAAAATGTTCTTGCACCTTCAATATATTTCTGACAGCGCTTTAATACTAGTGCATTTTTAATCTAAAGTTTTCCAACTGCTACTCGATGCAGTACAATTACATTCAGAAGATAAAACTGCATCCATCAACAGCAGCTCTTCTGTGACATGGTAATGAGTATTTCTGTCATTTCATGCTATCTGTGGACAATTCATATGCTGTACACTAAGTGGAAAAAAAAACAATTATATTTAAATGACAAGTCATTGATGTTAAATTAAAGGCTTAAAGAGTGTCAGTAAAAGATGGCAGAGACGTGAATAAAACAGAGGACACACACTGTGAGGATCATTTCTGAAATGAGACATTCCTTGACATATTCTTTATGAATTTATGGTGCATTTGATTAAAAATTACTTCACTGACAAGGAAAAGAACAGAAAAAAGCAAGAGGGCCTTCATTATATTACAATGGCTTATACAATAGAAGAGCTAAAAAAAAAAAAAAAAAAGGCAATCAATTACAGATATTTTCTTTATGTATTTTTGGAATATTAGTTTGAGGATTTTTTTATGGTCTGTAACTTTTGAAATCATTATACTTTCAAACTGCATCTTTCATTCACATTGTTGTGCATTTCATCCAAACTCTACTTTTTGTAAGACATGACAAATGGTAGTTTATAAACTATATAACTTGTAGAGATTACTCCAGAGACAGGAAGGAAGGTTAGGCACAATTCCGCAAAGAGAACAGACATAAAACACAAAGGGGCGAGAAAATATGATAACATAATAAATATAGAGTATCGCTAATGGTAATACAACTAACACATGAACAAAGGATTATCCTAGAAAATAGAGTACCATAGGAGATGTACTGAAAGGATGTATTACGGTAAGATTGTTCAGAGAAAAAAACAATCAGAATTGCAGTTAAAAACTGGCATTGATACATTTTGTAATCTGGTGCCAGTAGATTATTTGTCTCTTGTGCATTTTTTCCCTATTTTTTTCACTTTTTCCTGTAAATGCAGACATAAAAGTGGACGTATATCATATAATACTTTAATTATCTGTCAAATTATCTGTCAAATTAACGGATGATTATACAAAGATAGGGATTTAAATCTCAGACCAGCAGACTACATTAATTGGATCCAAGTCAATAAAATAGCACTTGATGCAACACATATTATTTTTTAATTTTTTTGTTTTTTGTTTTACACAATTAACCAGATGTAGCCTATAATTTTTTTCTCCACAGAGGGGAGAATATGCTGGGGTCAAAATGCTGTGACTACTGTTGGGAGTTACTGTTGAAAGACTCTCAACTTTCAGCAAAGATCTCTGGGTCAGTGTCGTAACTGAATTGGCCTATCGCAATAGCCACTCCATACTTATATACTTAGCTATTTGGTTGTAAACTGTTTAAGGGGACTCATTCGCACAAAAAAAACTTGACGCAAAGAAAGAGGACTCTGTTTCTATTGTGGAGTGGGCACTCATGTCATCGCACAGTGATCTACGTGCCCTCCGTGTGGAGGAGGGGTAACCGAGAGGTTACTGTGAGCCTCTTAAACCAGGAAAGCATGTTATTGGAAGGCCTATTTGCTTCCATTAAGCCTTTTTTTCCACAAAATTGTTCCTGCATCATTCAGACACCCTGACTGTCTTTCCATCCCTCATTGACACTAGAGCAGCGGGAGCTTCATCGACCAGAATCTGGCCAAAAGAACTCAACTTAAAAGCTATGGCTACATAAGTCACCTATGCATGTTCACACCCTGGATGGTCAACCTTTTGGA
Organism: Stegophilus panzeri; assembly: GCA_024331685.1. Classification (NCBI taxonomy): domain Eukaryota; kingdom Metazoa; phylum Chordata; class Actinopteri; order Siluriformes; family Trichomycteridae; genus Stegophilus; species Stegophilus panzeri. The sequence goes on along the minus strand of JANDJT010000179.1, from coordinate 7,328,140 downwards.
AGGGCGTCATTACACATTGCACCACTCTAATGCACCTAAAAACAAGTGCCCTACTTTTTAGATCTAACATCATTTAACATCTTGTTTCTAGTCACCCTCACCCAAGTTCCCCATGGTCTGAGAAAAAGATCTTCAATCACTATCTAATCTCATCTCAAAGCTAATCTAATCTCAAAAGTTCATTGCTGCTTTTTCTTGCTGAATACCTGTGCTGTGCAATGACAATAAAGTTCTATCTATCTATCTATCTATCTATCTATCTATCTATCTATCTATCAAATAGAAAGCAGAAATTGTAGAGAGCAATATATTCTTTTAGGCCTATTCTAACACTAATAGACTGCTGGATTGCATAGATGCATAAAACATTTCAAACATTTCAGTCCAAAATGTTTACTTTTAGTAGGAAGACATCTGAGTTGTATTTACGCTGTTGGTTTTGCATATGTTTGCATATATTAGCATTTAAGAGGACACCACTGGCTGGAACTGCTAAAGAAGCCATGATGAACAGCAATAAACTAATGATAGGAGATCCTGTTGGAGACCAGTGTAGAGTGATCTGAGTAACACAAGGTGAAAAACTGCTGCTGGTGTGAGGCTGTTTTCATATACAGTATTTCTAGTTCTAGTTTGTTCCTAGATTCCTGTTCCTAGCTTCCTTGTTTCCATTCCTTATCATTAGCCTCCTAGGTTTGTGTTTCCTTCTTCCTAGTTATGTTTTCTAGACTTCACCTTTTGAGCTTGGCTGTTTAACGTATTATAAGAATGCCTCTGATCTGACCCCTGCTTTAAAGAACACAAAGTGTATTTATTTCAATTATTCCAATATTTCAGTTGTAAGCTCTGTCTCTGCTGAAAACACAGAACCGGAAAATGCCTTTCTGTTCTCTCTGTCCTCAGGTAAAAGGATTCCAAATAATTATAGCAGTAAATTATTTTCTAATCCCCTTCAAATGACATGGAGATGGAACATTTGCCAATTTCTCTCACAGCCAAATCTGTAAATCCAGGCATTGGAGGCTCTAACGTTCCAACTGTTTCATCCAATTTCCCATTATACAAAGAACCCTCTACTCACTTTCAGATTGCGTCAGTGGTATGGTGTTCACATGATCTGTGTTGTGAAAATGTAGAAATATGGTTGCCAAAAACAAGATGTTTGACAAATGAAAAGTAAAAATGTTTTTTTTTTTTACTTTGTTAAGCTGTTAGATGTATTAAATTGTGCTAGCATATTTTGTGTTGACTTGTCCCCTTAAAGGGAAGAATCACTACAAAACAGTATGGTGAAGCATAAAAGAATGCACTAGTAGAAACAAGATTTTAGAATCTGAATATTTCCATCAGATGTGTTGATAAATTACTTAGAAAAGACTCGGGATGAGCAAAAATGCACAGTAAAAACATAACTTTTAGTTCTGATTTATTGAATAGGGACTTGGAATCACACCACACTCACAGTTTAAAAGGACACTCATTCTGCATGCCAGTAGGCATACTATCCATACTAAATAGTATCCAAGATTAGAATTATGTATGATTTATGAGTATGTTGAAATGAGTACCCCAAAGATACCCGGGTGGTCTACTATTTCTAGTAGATTTCCGAAGTGTGGATCTTTGGACACTTTTCAGCTAATATTGCCCAGAACTCCTTGCATGTGGAGGAGGAGTTTTGTGATAGCTTGTTTTGCCAAATTCAAGGATGCATGTTAGAGAGGTGTAAATGAAATGTGCAAAAATAAATAAAGGGAATGGTAAATTAAACTATATAGTATAAATAATACAAGGAATAATGAATGAAGAAAAGCTGAAATGCAAGGAGTGTGTTTATGATGACAGTGAACTGAAGCAGAATGAACTTTAATCCAAACTCTCCAGTAAGCATCATATGAAATTGGCTTATAGTGATTCATTTCAGAACACATTCAGAACACATTTCTCTTCTTCCTGACTTGTGATTGATGGAATTTAACTGTTTATACTAGGGATGGGTTAAGAACCCATCATTTGCTAAATGCATACAGTCTGGAAAAAAGCATATGGCTGGACATAACACTTATTTTAATATATATAAAAAAATGTGAACAATAACAATAAGAGGATTATACTGTAACAGAGACTTTATATATCACATTAGCTTGGATCTTTATTAGTGGATTGTGCATATCACTGTGCAGATACAAACCATCTTTTGGGACAGTTTGGCAGACTTTTTTGCCCCATCGGCCCTCAGTGGATCTCAGCATGGCATAAGAGTGGTACTCCGGGCAGTGCCATCTGTTGGTATGACAACTAAGAAGAGTTCTCAAGACTAGGAGTGGACATACAGTGCCTAGTGACCTTATCCAACTGCTAATATTAGCAACCGTATGGGTGGGTGGATAAAGGGATTCATCAAGGGCCATACACATGCATTGAGTGAAACAGGATTTATATTATACACAATCATGCAGCAAGTATGCTTTTAATCAGGAATCAAAATCAGAACCTTTTATTCACCAATACAACTGTACAAGTTCACAACAGAGAGCAGAATATACAATAATTTACATGATATATGTATATACTATATTGTGAAATGTGTGACCTGACCATCCACACTTACAAATGTATGAATATCACTGCATTAGACAACCAAGTGGCATTTATTGTAAAGAATGATACCACAAACACACTTTTCAAGCAAAAACAAATTGTTATGCTTCAAAATACGTATATAAAAAAGTAGATATACTGTTCAAAAATTAAACAAAAAAAGGATCCTAAAGCCTGGTTGTCACAGTTAATCAATAATTTAGGTGATACACTACCTGATGTGGTTACTCTGCTAGGGGCACCTGTATGAATTTGAAGGTAATTGACTACATAAATCCACTTTAAATTACCTTGGGACCAATTGGTTAAAAGTAATTGCAAAAGTGATTAACAAGTGGGAAGTAAGTTTTGAGAAAAGGTCTAGCATCATCTGTTTGCACAAAGAAGGCCACTCACCAAATCAGCAAAAAACTAAATCTTCATTCTTCTTCTTCTGTAGTTGGATATCTTGTAAAAAAAATAAAAATAAAAATAAAAATTCAAAGATGAAGGACCTTTGAATGAAAACAGACATTGTACTGACATAATAGTGAGTAAATCAAGAAAAATTGGAAAGAAACAGCAGCAAGTATTGCTTTAGACGTCAGTGAGAATTACAAGATACAACTTTGTGCACAAACAATTTGAAACAAGATCAATGAGCATGGTTAAAGAGGGAGAGTAATGCAACAGAAACCATTCCTCAGGCTCAAGAATAAGAAAGCAAGGGAATTTGCAAGAGAACATGCACAGGAAGACAGCAGTTTCGGGAGAACTGACTTAATTTCAGATGAATCCCAATTTAAGTTGGATGAAATTGATGGTAGAGTGTTTGTGTGGAGAAAGCCAGCAGAAGAATTCCAACCAAAGTGCACTAAAGGTGCTATAAAGCATGGAAGTGGCTGGGACTGTTTTTCCAACAGTGGTGTTGGTGAGATTGTATTCATTGATGGTATCATGAACTCAGAAGCATACAGAGGCATTTTGGATACAAACTTCCAGAAATCAGCTAATAAATTATGTGACAGAAGTGGATTTTGCAGCAAGATAATGATCCAAAACCTACCAGCTGCCTTTTGAAAGAATACATCCCAGAGCCATGACCTAAAGGCCCTATAGAGCATCTGTGGGATGCAATGGAGAAGAAATGAGCAGACTGTTGATGAATTGAATGTTTTGTTGGTTGAAACTTGGAGGAAATCTTCCACAAGAGGAGGATTATGTGCTCCATCCATCCATCCATTTTCTGTACCGCTTATCCTACACAGGGTCGCAAGAATCCTGAAGCCTATTCCAGGGGACTCGGGGCACAAGCCGGGGGACACCCTGGATGGGGTTCCAACTCACACCCATTCACACACTACGTACAATTTAGAGATGCCAATCAGTCTACAGTGCATGTATTTGGACTGAGGGAGGAAACCGGAGTACCTGGAGGAAACCCTTGAAGCACGGGGAGAAAATGCAAACTCTACGCACACAGGGCAGAGGCAGGATTCGAACCTCCAACACTGGATATCCTTAGTTTGTTGTTTGTTGTTGCACTGTGGAACAACATTCCATTCCATTATATCACAGGTATGTAAAATGTATGTGACAAATAAAGAAGCTTGAACATGACCTTGACCTTGAACTGTTGCAGAAACTGGTTGATTCCATGCCCACACAATTACAAAAAAATCTGTGAAACAAGTAATGGCAAACTAATTACTAAAACACTGTAACTGTCATCTTTAATGAAACTACAAATGAGTGTCTAAATCATTTCTGGTAAATTTTGAACAGTGTATCTATTATTTTTGATATCACCTTGATCACCATGACCGACCAGTCTGTCGGGTGTCGATTCGGCACCGCTGGTCACATCACGCCTTCTATTCCTCTCTGGATCGTGCCTTCCTCATCCACGTTACTCTATTCGTTGTGGCCCATGTTTCGCTTCCGTATAACATCGCAGGCAAAACTGTGCATTGAAGAGATTGGCGCAGGTGGTCTTATCCAGTCTTCCCTTTAGCACATCCCTTATGTTGTTAAAGGCTTTCCATCCGGCCCTTACTCTACGCGAGATCTCCTTTTCCATGTCTCGGTACATGTTCACTTTCTGCCCTAGGTAGACGTATTTCTCCACCTCCTCTATTTCATCACCGCCAACCACCATTCAGCCTCCTGGCAAATTTGCAGACCGCATGTACTTCGTTTTCATGCAGTTCATCTTGAGGCCTACTGCAGAGCTTTTGATGTCGAGCTCCATCAGCATGGTCTGCAGCTGATCTGTGGTTTCGGTGATGAGCATGATGTCATCAGCAAAACGGAGGTGGGTCAGTAGCTCGCCGTTGATGTTCACACCACCTCGCCAGTCGACGTCTCTGATGATCTGCTCAAGACAGACGGTGAATAGTTTCGGAAAGATGGTGTCTCCTTGCTTAACACCTTTTTTGACTGGTACTTTTACGGGTGACGATAGCAGAGCTATGTCAGTCGTACATCCGGAATTTGCCTCTTGGAGCAGTTGGATGTACTGCACCTTGACCCCTTGCCTCTCCAGTGAGTTCAGCACTGCATTTATCTTGACACTGTTGAAGGCCTTCTTGTAGTCTACGAACATTATGCACAGAGGCATCCTGTACTCTTTCACTCACTCAAGCAATTAGGTCAGAGTGAATATGTGTTCTATCGTGCTATAGTTCTTCTTGAAGCCTGCTTGCTCTCTTGGTTGCTGTTCATCTAGATGTTGTGATAATCTGTTCAGGATTACCTTCATGAACAGCTTGTACACATGAGACAAGAGGCATATGGGCCGATAGTTCTTCAGATCTTCTCTATCGCCCTTTTTGTATAGAAGGTTGGTATTCGACTCTTTCCATTGTGAGGGTATTTTTCCCTCATCCAGATAGTGAGTGAATCGCTTGGCGAGGATTTTCCAGAGCTGCTCTCCACCTGACTTCAGCATCTCAGATGTTATGCCATCTTTCCCTGGCGCTTTCCCGCTATTCATCAAATTGAATCAAATCGTTCAACCTCACTGACAAGGATGGGTGGCACTTTTTCTTTCCTTTGAGATGATGCCAACGGCTGCGTATTCCCGGCTGACTTAAAAAGCTTGGTGTAGAAGTCTTTGCAGATCTTTTCCACCTCACTTTTATCACTGGCCGGTACGCCAGCTGTGTTCTTGAGTGTCGTCACCTCTGATATATATAGTGCCATGTCCCTCTCACATTTCTTGAGGCTCTTCCTTTCCTCTGCGGCCTTCAGGAGCTTTTCCATCCGGTATTTCTCAAAGTCTCTCTTCAGATGTTGACGTATCACTCTGCTGAGAAGGGAATATTCGAGGTGATCTTCTGCAGTCCTCTTCATGTTCTTCCTCTTTTCCAGCAGTTTCTTAGTTTCCTCCGAGATTCTTCCCTTCTGCTCCCTCAGGCATGCCTCCTTAGCCTTCCTCAAGCACTCCTTCAATTTCTTTATCAGTGAGTCGTAGTCCGTATCCATTTCGTCAATTTGATGCCAGGTTTCCTGCTTGGTGGCTTCCTGCAGCCACGTCTTGTCGTAGACCTTCACGCGTTCTTCCTTCAATGCCAAGTGCAGTGCCTTCTTCTCCCTCGTCCCTTCTTAACGATCCTCAGTAAGCGGTGATCACTGCCGGTGTTAAATGACGCTATGACGGAGACATCCTGCAAGATGCGCCACTTGTCGACCAGGATATAGTCGATCTCATTGCGATGCTCAGCATTTGGAGATATCCAGGTCCATCTCTTCTCCTGCTTCTTCCTGAATAGGCTGTTGCCGATGTAAAGCCGTCTCGCCTCTGCCATGGTGACCAAACGCTCTCCTCTCTCATTCCTTTCACCCAATCCGAACCTTCCGATATACGTTTCTCCTT
>JANDJT010000179.1:7291591-7310810 GCA_024331685.1 Stegophilus panzeri | reverse complement strand
ATAAGACATGTGAATGGGTACAGTGGCTGATGAGAAATGTAGTCTCTAGTTCCCCCCTTAACACGCGGGGTCCTGGACCCCTAGACCAGATGTCCCTAAGCACTTCAGAGTTCCCTTGTGTGTCATCCCTCGCGGGGCTAGATAGAGGATGCTTGATGTGTTCTCTGAGGTTTGTATGTAGGGCGGTCTCTTCCTCACCACAGAGAGATGACATGATGTCCCCAGCCCGGCCTGTGCAGCCAGCGGGGGAAACGAAGCTCAAGGAGGGGCCCAAGGGGGGAGCAAAGTTTTCCCCAAGGCTACATGGAGGAGCGATACTTTCTGCAAAGCTTGAGGGTGGAGCGAGGTCCTCTGTGGAATGGAAAGGGGGAGCGACATATGGCTAGAGGTGAAGAAAAGCAGCGACATCTTCAGTGGAGCATGGAGGCAGAACAAAGTCCTCAGCGGAGCAGGATGGCAGAGCAACGTTCTCAGCAGAGCAAGATGGCAGAGCGACATCCTCAGTTGAGTAGGACTGACATCTTCAGTTGAGTAGAAAGGCAGAGCGATGTTCGAAGCGGAGCCTGGCATAGTGACGTCCGAGGTGGAGCAGGGAAGTAAACATCGGGAGGCGGAGTAACGTCTTCAGCTGAACAGAGAGACTGAGAGGCATCCTCAGCTGAACAAGGATGCAGAGCAGTGTCCTCAGTCGAGCAGGGAGGCTGAATGATGTTCAGATAAGACGTCCATTGACTTGGCAGGTTGAACAAGATCCGCAGTAGGAGATGGAGGCAGATCAATGTCCTTAGTGGGACAAGGAGGGTGGGAGATGGTTTCAGCCTGGTTGGAAGGCTCCTTCTCGATATATACCCTGAGGGAGTGCATCATGTCGAGCCATTCCCTATTTGCTTTGATCAAGGAGAATCTTCCTTCCTTCTCCCACCTTAGTTTTTCCCTTTAAAAAGGGCCTCTTGCATGCTGAAAAACTCTACTGCATCCATTTTATATGGTCTTGCATTCTGTCACGTTAAGGATTTAGAGGTGGATGTAAATGCAGAATATAATTGAAACGTTTAACAATGTTAAACAAAACACAACACAAGACTTACATGAAACAAGGACGAGCATAATGTGATACATGGGGACAGAACATACAAAACAAGACAACTAGTGCAGTGCCGAACATGACTATGCATACACCCGTCCTAATGAGCCAAAATGTCAAACAGGTGAAACAAGACATGTGACTGGGTACAGTGACTCTAGTCCTTCTCCGATATTACATGACACTTAAAAGTTTACAGGACATTGGGTTTATTGAGCTTAGAGGTGTGTATTGGGACTAGGATCCCAGGGAACGTTTTTCATTTTATACAAGTGCAAGTAAGCAAGAAAAAAAAAGACAAAGAGCCTTAGTAACTGCCTGGTCTGGGTCTTGCTTATATTAGGCTAATAGTTTTTTTAATCTTTTATTAAGTTCACTGAAAAATATGGCAGGTCCTAACAAATGAGATGATGAGGTCAAGGAACTATCAAGAATTGACCGAATTCAAATACTATGCTGACAGTGCTGACAGATACAGATATACGAATATTTAAGGCACTAAACAGATATAGATACTGATAGTTAGATGATCTGATGTTACACCTCTGTTGTTCTGTATATGAAATGCTTCATTCTCTATTTCTGAAAAGATTGAAAATAAGGATCTATACATGTATCACAGTTTAGGGGAAGTCAATCAATTGTTTGATCAAAAATGAAATGTAACCCTGATCTTAGTCAATTATGATAGTAAACCATGTTTGGTGTGTTTTAAGTTTAAATCACACATTAAAATATTTGATATATTTTGCTTCCTTTGGTCATTTTCTGAGAATTTAGAAAAAAATATTTGCTTCCTGTTGGGGAGATAGAGAAGACGAGTGTCTGGGTCGTTCAGGAAAGGGGGAGTAGGCAGCGATGGATGCAAGTGCAGATTTATTAGTGAACGATGCAAGCAAACAACAAAAACATTCCAAACATGAACCAAAAACCTGAACTAGAGATACAAGAAACAAAATGTACAGACTATGAGAGAGACTAAGGTAAATACAGCAACACATGAACACGAAAACAATAAAAGCTTGACAATGAGGTGCTTACAAACTAGACTTACTGTATATAGGGGTGCTAAAGCAGGGTGAGACGAGACACAAGCGATAGTGGTTAGGACATGTGACGTGCTGGGGCTGATGGAAAATGTAGTTCAGTGCCCTTTGGGGCGATACCATGAAAATGAGATATAACTGTACATCTTTAATGAATATAACAAAAGAAAGTGGCAGCTTCGGTATGTGTGACCTTCGCGTGAAGCAGTTAATTAAATCTTTTTTTTCTAATGTTCCTTTGGGATAGCACACATCATTTTCTTCCTGGTAACTGATTGTTTCTGTGAACACTTCAGGCTGACAAGGCTAAAAACAAATGATAGATTTAACACGTCACTAGCACCCCACTTCAGTGCTTATCAAGAGAAAGATGTGTGGCTCACTTAATTTACATACTTGTAGTAACATCATGCTGAGTTAAGAAAATAGGATGGTGAAATTTCTCAGCCTTGGTGTCTCACTCACACACACACACACACACACACACACTACAAGTTCTGCAAGTCTCCTTTGACCTTAGTGATCACTACTAATATCTTCTTTTACCTCAGAGCAACATCACTTCCCTTACTGCCTGCCTGAAAGACACACCCCAATATACAACTACAACAAAGCTTCCTGCGATACTTCACTATAAAGTCATGTTAGGAGACTACCAAAAAGACTGTAGGGCACTGATCTGTGAGAGACTCCAGTGTGGTGGATTTCCATTACAATTTTCATGATCCCTCTCCAGTTATTGTAAACACCTTACCAAATTCATCCTACTGTTTTTTTTTTTTGTCAACAACCACCATTACTGTCCTGGTAAAACATTTTGTCGTGAGTCCTTTGTGTAACTTTACAAGTTTCCACCAAGGTTCCAGGACCATTTGAGGAACAAACACTTTTACTAAAGATATTGTGCTCAACTGTGCCTCGCCTTCTGCTATTGTGGATTGTCCCACATTGATACCCTAAAGATTTGCACTAGACTCTGGACTGCATCAGTGGAAATTCACCCGAATACTGTAGATTTCAATATAGTCCTAAAGTAGGTTTCAGTATAATGCTCAGCTGTTTTGGCTCTGATCCTAGCCTGCCTGTTTTGGATGAGAGTATGGATTTGTTTATGGCAGCATTGTTTGCCTATAATCTGGCCTCAGCTACAGACACTGACCAAGAATGAATTTGGCTAATGAATTAGCCAAAATAAAAATACTTTCCATGTTCTGTGCCTCCAGCTCTAATGGCTGATCTGGAGCTGCTTATCTGGAGCTGTACATAGCTTGTCTGCTTCTTTAGTCCTGGCATATATTTATGTAAAAAGAAACTGCTGAGTAAGCTGTCCGAGACCTTTACCTTACATGAACTGAGCTTCATGCATCATAATGTTATAAAGAGCCATATCTACCAATTACCAATGCATTAGCATTAGCAGTACAGGAAGAGAGCAGCTCATCACTCCCAGACTTCCGCAAGACAGGCTTGTCCTCAAAGTGATTGGCTTTAGCTCAAATGCATTTGGAAAGTTTACATCAGCCTCCACTGTCTGGCTTGTTTGTCTAAACGTTCTCAATATTACAGTATACAGCATAGCAGTGTCTATTATACAAATTTCCATTGTTTATGAAACTAAGTCTTTGCATTAAGACATCAGACACCAAGAAATCAACAACATTTTGGCTATACGCAATATATAAGGAATAAATCACAACAGTGTGTGCTGTAATAGGAAAATAATCAATAAGGGGGTCATGTGATGCAACCAATTGTCAGAAAACTTTAATAAATAGCTTTACTCTAAAGCAGTGCTGATGCGGAGACTCCTTCCATAAATGCTAAATAAACACATCAATACAGACCACGTCACCATATGAACAATTATTCATGTTTTTTAATCTGTTTAAGTGGAGCATCCTTGTGTAAGTTGTTACTGTAGAAAGATAACTGATTAGAAAAAGCGTATTAGAAAGTGATATGAATATAAACACTTTCTGACCAGTCAGAATCAAGACTTTAACAGCACTGTGGTATAACGATAAAATAATTCCAAACAATAATAGTGAAATCAGTTGTATTACAAATACAATGTATTTTAAAACCATTTTATATTTACTGAAAGGAGTATTAGAAAAAAATCTGGTGATTTCATTGATAAACTGTGAATTACATGACGATTTGTGAGCATGAGCAAACTTGATAAACTGCAAGGACTACAGAGGGATGCTTCTTTCACATAAGCAAAATACGTTTATGCAGACTGTCTCATTTCTATCGAAAAGTGCTAAATATATTTCACATGTGAAAGACATTTCAGTCTTTGCAAAGAGATTCATTAACCATGCATACTGTCACTTCAGGAACAGTGATTGTGTGTGTCAATTAATACACCCAGTAGGCAGGTATTATATTTGAAGCTCATTTCTGCCTTTTGAAGACATTGATCTATTATTTCTCATAGTAATTCTATGTCTCATATAGAAAGGTTTCTCAAAGCCAGGATTGAATATTATTAGGGTAAAGATGTTTTGATGTAACTTTAATGTCAAAAGCACTTAAAGAGAGTCTGTGGGAAGGTTTTCAGTTACACTGCAGTGGCAACTTTATATAATGGTTTTACAGTAGCTACATCAGGGTATCAGTTTACAGCTTCTCATTTTCAAGAAAGATGTCTGTAAATTCTATAAAGCGCTGCAGTGGTAGTGCAAGGGTTCAGTTATTTGGTTAAAGAACCTGCTAGGATATTTTTAATTGGGAAATGGGTGTGTTGAGAGGATAACTCTCAACTGTTAGTAGCCTATGAAAACAATATAGAAATACTGTTTGGCAAATTTGACAAGCCTGATTTTTAAATATCGTAATGGTATTTGATATTATCTATGCTGTACAGTAGTATATAATATCTAGGGTGCAGAGTGTAGTGTTGCCACCTCAAAACATCATGGTCCTTGATTCAATCCTGAGCTCATAATATTTTTGATGTTCTCCTCATATCCACATGGGTTTTCTCTGGGTTCTTCAGTTTCCTTACAGCTCACATAAACATATTGGTAAATTCCCTCTAGTTCTGAATATGTGTGTGCAAATTGACCTTTGATGGACTGGTGTCCCATCCATTGTGCATTCCTGTTTCCTTCCTAGTGTTCCTGCAGATCCACTGCCATCCTGACCAGGATAAACAACTTACTGACCTTACTGAAGATGAATGAATGAATTTTAATAATGTATAACTATTTAAGATTGTCTTATCACGGTATACTATCATTCTTGTATATCCACTAACCGACCAATGGTTATTTCACTAAAACAAACCAGAGGCAAGGCAACTTCAATGCACTATATATGCACTTCCAACCTGTCTCAGTCAAAATCAGCAGACAGAATTACACTTTGTCTGGTTTTACTGCTTTGTGTCTGCCTTTTTCTTCCTCTATGACGCAGAAGAAGCAGAAATCTGAAGTTTTGATTAGAAGGATCTTTCGAGTCTGTTTGAAATCGGAGATTGTGAGCTGTCTGACATTTCTCTTATCTATGTGAAAAAGCTGATTAGCATTAGAGCTATGACAGTGATCACATCAGGATTTTACAGAAGTCTACTATCGCACGCACAAGCACTTTTCCTTGAGAGATTAACTGAGAAAAAAAACAACAACAAAAAAAAAAAAACGCTTGGCAGACTTTCTGTGTCTATTTTCTGTTTCTTTTTTTTTTCTTTTAAGCTTATCTCAAAATCCAGACCCATCTTTCTTCTTAAGTAGCTCAAAGTAGGTTTTATGTAGTTCCTGAGTCAGATTGAAAACCCATTAGGTGCAGTCCATCCTGAAGTCATTATGACTGTGCTGTCCTTCTTCTGAAGGCTGGCTGCATCCTCCACACAGGAAACTCTGAAGGGGAAAAATTAACAGCCATTCCAAGTGCACTTAAACCTTTTTTTTTCTTTTTTTTTTTTCTAAAAGCAAACCCAAGATAATTATGAACAAACAACTCCCACAATTTGAATAATATATAGACAGACTAAGCAATGAAAACTTTCACACACTGCCAACGATTTGATTTACAATGTACAGTTCACTTAGTGTAATTTTGTAAAGGTGATTATTATCAAAACATTTATTGGAGGAGGTATAGAATTTATACAACAGGCTTATGTAAAAATTAATACTACACTTTGTACTGGGTAGGAAGCACCTGCTTATTATTATTAATAGCCTCTGGTCTTCTTCTTTTTCTTTTGAGTACACTTAAAATAAATTATGCCTATGTAGAAGAAGAAGCCATTATTTGTACAGTACAGTGAATTTTCACAGATCCCAGCTTGTTAGAAAGTTGGGTTTCAGCCATGATACGGCACCCCTGGAGCAGACAGGGTTAAGAGCCTAGCTCAAGGCCCCAACAGCAGCAGCTTAGTGGTGCTGGGGCTTGGACCCCCAACCTTCTGATCAGTAACCCATAACCTTTAACCAGTGAGTGGGCTTTACGGGCATACGATTGAGGAGACACACCCAATTTTCTTTCTGCTTGAACTTTTTTACTCTTACTATCCATTTGTCAGGATCCATTGTATTAGGACACTTTTTTGTGTGTGTGTGTGTGTGTGTGTGTGTGTGTGTGTGTGCAGTGTAATCTGTCTGTTTATCTGAGCCTTGTGTTTCCTATAGTTCATTTTTTCCTAGCTCCCTAGTCTTGTCAGTGGTGTCATGATTGCTAACAAAGAAAATTCTAGCAGGCGAAGAGAAAAAAACAGAATTGTTGGTGGACAGTGCAGCCTATCTTTTCCAGATGTGCACCAACCAACAATAAGAAAATAGTGACATGAATTAATAATAAGCATCTCCTCCTCTATTTTTTTATGTTCTAAAGTGACCACCATGCTTCCTTGGTTTCTATTGGCTCATGAGGCTTGTGTGAATTCATAGGTCGAAGTATTGGCTTCATGTTCTGTGTACGTTCCCCTTCCATAAGCTGGCTTTTCCGTTTGGTCTGATAGTTGCGTATATTGTCATAGCAAGGTGCCAAATATCATAAATGTTACTGCTAAACCATAAATGTTGGCACCTCTTCTTTGCATATTTTTTTCCCCAGCTTGTGCTTGGATTGTGCTAATTATGCCTGCTTTTACCATGTCAGTTGATCTGCATTCAGAAGAAAAATCCATCCATCCATTTTCTCTACCACCTATCCTACACAGAGTCATGGGGGAACCTGGAGCCTATCCCAGGGCACAAGGCAGAGGACATCCTGGACAGGGTGCCAATCCATCACAGGGCACAATTGCACACACACTCATGCACTACAGACAATTTGGAAATGCCATTCAGCCTATAGTGCATGATTTTGGACTTGGGGAGGAAACTGGAGTACCCAGAGGAAACTCCTGAGGCATGCAAGCTCCACACACACAGGGCAGAGGTGGGAATCAAACCCCCAACCCTGAAGATATGAGGAAAGCGTGCTAACCATTAAGCCACCATGCCATGCCACCCCCACCCCTCCACTAGGAGAAAAATCATTACATATAAACGTAAGTATTGATACACACACTTTGAAAAATGACAATTCCAGCCAACTCTCTTAGAAAAAGGGCAAATTTATTTAAAGCACTTAACCCCTACATAGAAAAATATGATTGATTTAAGTCAATAATAAATAGAGTACCTCTCACAGGCCCCGCTGACATGTACAGTAGTACAATCAATATCCAGTTTCACAATACAGCAAAGGCACAGGCATGTACTGCAGACATGTACTGCAGTGTTTGCAGTAGTGGCGGGTGAATGATGTGAGATAGATGAACTGTAATGAGCCAGTGATGTACCGCCCTCATTTTCCCCACCAATTAGTTAGTACCACTTCCATAGGCTTTCCATTATCATTTCTGTGTGCACATTGTTCCTCTTTTTTTTTTTCTTTTTTTTTTTTTTACTGTATTACAGTTTGACATGTACACTAGTTTTCCAGGATTTTCGCAATGACCATTAATAAATAATACAATTCAATTGAACAGTTGAGGGGATATTTGATGGTCCCTGGTGTGGATCACTCATAGTATATATTCTTATTTAAACATTTTGTTAAATGTATAGTGGTCAGAGTGAGTTTGAACTAAAAGCTGATGAGGTGTTACAGTGCTGGATATGGAATATGCATGCCAAAACATGTGACAGTTAAGTGACAGTCCTCAATGCAGCAATAACACACATGTCCAGACAACCTGTCATGCCTAATGGAAAGCAAATAAGCCAATATCCTCACTAGACACGTTATGTATCTCCATCAAGCATTTACTCTCTCAGTCACCTAAGGTACTCCGTTTGTAGAAATGAAAATATAATGTGACATTTTCGTTCTCATAATCTTAGAATCAAAACATATATTGTAAGTCATTACCCATAGTTCATTGGCCATATCATTTAAAAAGAAACAAAAAGCATAAATATCTTAAATAGTGAGGGACTCATAAGGCTTCGTCTGTTTCTCCAGTTGTGATGCCCTTTCCTAAATAAAAGAGGCTTTAAAAAGTTCACATCTTTTCTCCAACTCTGGTTAACTCCCAGAATAAGCTGTTTACATGTAGTCGAGAGAAAGCCCTGATTGTCAAAAAAAAAACCCTTGATCAAGATCTCTTATGCTTTTAAGCAAGTAGCTTGTCAGACCTTTAAGAATAGACATACAATAGACTTCAATTAACACTGCTAACCAGCAGTTGGTTAGGTATTAGCCATCAGTTTTGGCTTTCACTCAGTCTCAATTTTGACATAGCTTGGGATAGTGCTAACATCGCTGTTTTGAGTCTTGAATGTGACAACTATATTCAAAAACAAGATTTAAAGCTTCAGTCAGTCTGATCTGCATCCAGCAGATTTAATAGAAATGCAGACATGTGAAAGCACAGTTCAGTACCTTGACACACATTGGACACATCAACATGTCTGAGAGCAGCATGCGGCCAATAGGCCTCCAGGAACAGATTAGACGTGTCCCCAGTGTGCATGGACATACATTAAGGGCTGAATTCAAATGTTCCTCTGAGCAGTGAGGTACTTCAGAGCAGCAGCACCATACTTTCTGGAGAGATCTTGGTGGAACTCGTCCTTCAGAGTCGTCAAGCAGAACCGGTAACTCGGACTGGAGCGAAACTTTGAAATGTCAAAACTGGGCGCATGGGGCATGTGGATCATGAAGGCATTTGGTAACACCATCAGGTCATACTCCTGTTTGAGAATCAAGAGTGCTCAGTAAGTAATGAGTTAACCAAAAGTTGACAAGACTTCATGTGGACTCTTCAACTGTTAATGCAAATATAAAGATATCTTACCAGTGCATCAAGCTCCATGATGTGGGAGACTTTGTTCCAGCCAAAGCCCACAAATCTCTGGTCATACTCGGGGCAATCCCGCCTGACCACCACGTAGGGCTCAAAGTCGGCCTCCCACTCCACTTTGTAAGGTGTAGTGGCAGTCCTCCATTTGGCGTAGTTGGTTGGTGCATGACCCTTGGTCCAAACATGGTACCTGCCAGTCAGAAGATAACCAAATATTACTCAATCATTCATCTTCAGTGACTACTTTATTCTGGTCAGGGTCAAAGTGAATCTGGAGTCTATTCAGTGGAGTGAGAATTCACCCTGGATGTCCGTTCATTGTATGGCACCTTACACACACACACACACACACACACACACACACACACACACACACACCTAGGGGCAATTTAGCATAGCCAATCTGCCTACCTGCATGTTTTTGGACAGTTGGTGGAAACTGGAGAACCAGGAGGAAACATATGTAAACACGCAGAGAAACTACCATGCAGACAGTTACCTGAGCTCAGGATCGAACCAGGGACCGTTATGTGCTTGAACTTAATGACGTATATTGTATGTAACCAAATCCAAATACTTTATTCAGAATAAACAGATAAAAAGTTCTAAAGAGATACAAAAACAAATACAAATAGGAGGTGTACATATATAGGATGTACATACGTATATAATAGTACATAGGCTATTTATTTATTTATCTGCTGGTCAATATACCTGAAGGTGTAGAGAGTCCCCATGTCTAGCATGGATAGCAGTTCCGCTTTGGATTTTGGAAAGGAAAGGCGATATCTCAGAGTCTCGAAGGCTGGCACTACCAGAGCCTTTTTGGTGTTGGCCATGTCCAACTGGACGATGGATTTTCTACAAGAGGGAATTGACACAGACAAATTCGAAATGCAAGATGTCATGTTAGCATGTTAAAGCAAAGCAACAAAACATTTCAATTTCAGTTTAGTTGTGAACTTGGGGAAAAAAAGTGTTCCTTGGAACCCTCTTTTATCTTTTTTTTTTTTAATTGTAAGAAATCTTTACTGACTCACCTGAGGTAATCATAGAGTCCATACATAGGGAGGAAATCTATGTCAGTCAGAAAGACATAAGGGGTTTTGGCATTACGGAGAGCCACATTGCGAACCAGGTTAACAGGGTAGAACTGGCCCTCCTTGTAGACAATGTGGTATCCCACGTTCTTGCGGTTTTTGAGGACCTCTGAGGCTTGAGCGTAGCGCAAGAATTGCTGAGCCTCAGCATCTGACATATAGAGTGCCAAACTGATGGGTCCCTCCCAGTGTTTACAGATGGCCTCCAGCATCTGCAGTCTGCACAGAAACACACATTACAGCTATAGAATACACCAGGCCAGACAGATTGTCAGGATTAGTTGCTTTTTAAGCTGAGCCAGAAAATAACAACTCTTTAAACCTCCAAATCCAATCACGACCCTTTTGAGAATGGCTTAGAAAATGTGCTTTAATGAAACCATAGCAACTCATGTGTAAGAGTATAAACACTAAGCTTAGTAAGCGGCATCGCCTTTCTCACCTGTCCATTGACAGCTGGGCCACCAGAGTGATGTCCGTATCATCCTCGGTCGATGTGTATTCATACTCCAGGAAATACAGGTGTACACGGTGCACCATGATTCGCTCACGCCGGAAATCGTAACACTGGTCATCCTCGTCCAGCTCCTCTAGTGCTTTCTGAAGCTGGAAGACAGCAGTTCACACAAAATTTTACATGGTGTTTAAGGTAAGCTCAGTGATTAATGTGAGTGAATGTGGTTAAAAGAATAACCGATGGCTTAAAATATTAACAGTTCCTTACACTGCATAATGAGCGGCTCTTATTCACTTTGTATTATGACTAAACCAACATAGTATTTCATGAATGCAAATTTATAAAAATTTGCATGAGCCATCTTATGAAAAGTTACTAGGGCTGTCATAATCAATTTAAATCATCAAATGCTTTTTAAATTTTTTTTTTATGTATTCCAAAAAGAAAAGAAAAAAAATCCTAAAGATTTTAACATTCCAGTGTTTAAGATTCTACTTTTAGTCAGGTAACAAGGCTACTGAAACCTGCACTTCCTGTCTTTTTGACCAAATGACCTTGCCACTTGACATATGAAATTGAGTCAATGTCTGTCATTTAAAGCAAGGGTTCGCAAATTTTTTGCAATCAGGGATTTTATTGTAAAATAAATTTTCAATACCCCCTCTGAACATAATAAAATTATTCAATGTATTATTATTATTATTATTATTATTATTATTATGTGTACAATAATATTTTGCCTATTTATTGCAGCCATTGCAGGCTATTTATGAGAGCTCTTTATTCCTGATAGAATGCCTTAATTCATTGACATTACTTATAGGGCGATATCCTTTTGGGTTATTTATGTTTTGGGAAACAGGCTAATGACTATAATAACAACTCAATAATAAATGACAGACATCTTTCTTACTGATTATACAAACTGGAGAGTGGGTTTGGACCAACTCACCCGTGTGCTCTCAGTGGTGGCCTGACTCGGACACCCGAAGAGTTCTCGCCGGAGAAGATTCCCATCGTACTCCAGAAAGGTCAAGTAAAGATTCCGGAAAAATTCCACATGCTTGTTTTTTACACGCAGTTTTTTCGGAGAATTCCAGTGAATCACCTGTTCAACAAAGTCGCATCCATTCATTCATTTACTTCAGCTGTGTTTTCACATAAGCATGCACTTTTGCACTTTGCAAATATCAACAAAACTTTACATTAGATAACTGTAGTTACACAAACTAGTACAGACACAACTATAATGTAACTAATATGGACGTTGCACTGTTACAGCTGGATTACAGCAGCATCTTATGTAAGTACACACTTTCAGTTTTAGCTTGTGTATGTCCACAAGATTTTCTAATATGAATACGAAATGTAACTTTTTACAGAATACACACTTATAATCGAACAGTTCCTGTGTATTTCAAATGTTGGAATTGTCAAATCACAGACTGTTGTTAATTCATCTAATTAACACAAATTACATGGTACAGAAATTATATCAAATTTAGGCTTTAAAATGTAATGATACACATTTATTCCACATGTAATCCACCTGTAACAGTGCAACATCCTCAGTCGTTATATTATAGTTGCACATATAGTTTATGTGCAATTACAGTCATTTGAGACTCTTACTCAAAGATAAAGAGGGACCAAGCTTTTTCTGTTCGGCTTTATAGGATAAGCCTTTTGACAATACATGAAATGCTGCAATAACACATAAAGTAAGTATAATGTGACCGGATTGTCAGAAAGTGCTTCTAATGCAACAAACCAACAAAAAAAACAAGTGTAGAATTCGGACAACAGCAGAACAGACAGCTGGACCACGGCTGTTAAAAATAATGTGAAGTCTATACGTGATACAAAAAATAGGCCTCATTAAAAGGGCAGTTTCGTGTGATTGCTTCATTTCTGACTCATCGTCTGTGGATGTTATTCACTGTGAAAATTAGCTGAGACAGACGAAGAGCTGGAAATGGGGATTCTGTCTGTTCTCTTTTTGTCACCTTTGTCAGGAGGGGAAAACGCCAAACAAAAAGAATGTCCATGATGTCCGCTACACATGAAATTCTTGATGGAAAGTGCAATTTGTCTTGGGTTTCTCATACTGTCACATACTGTGACACCTCAATTTTAGGAAACAATAAATACATTTCACTTCACTAAAACGAGGTCGAAATGTTTTTATTTTCTTGTTCGTCTTGCCAAGACTATTTTCCTGCAATAATCATGTTGGGTAAGAAAGCAAGTCGAACAAATGTGGAGGTAAAAACAGTCAGCTGTGCTCGTTAAGTGTGATTTCCCTCACATGGTGAAAGGCATGAAAACAGACATAAACCTAATAAGTTCCGTTTGTAATCAGATATTGGTTGTCAAAATGTCTGTGATGCTTCGCTGCTGCAGTCGGAATGAAGTCTTTAAATGTAATTTTCTCCTTTTTCACATTTAGAGGTAGAACTTTTACTAGTGATTGAGATGTACGTAAAAGAGAAAGAGTTTTCAATTCGGGAAAACATATTGTTTTCAGAACTATATATGTTGTGTTTAAGGTGAAAGTCTCTCTGTTGTCAAACCAAATGAATACCAAATACCGTACATTGTACACTGTAAATGACACATCCTTCCTTACCTTAAGATCTGACACCTCTGTGTAGCACTGCTCAGAGCGAGTGTGGTCTGATAACTGTACGTTCCAGAAGCAAGGCAACTGGTGCACAAGAACCGGGTTCTGTTTTATGATTGCATTGAAAATATCCTGCGCACACACACAATGTACAACACTTTTTTTTTTTAGAAATGTTCAACAACATGTTTGCCATTAACAGAGTAACAGCTTGGTCATATCACCCTGACCTGATCAGCAAGGGAAGTGGAAAGCATGCTCATTAGTTCTCTCTCTGCTGTTAACCTCCACATCTGTTCCCACCCAAGCTTCCGTAATCGCTCCAGATAGAGCAGGATCACCCCTGTAGCATTAAAGGAGAGCCAATTAATAGCAATATTATTAGAAATAGCTCCCTTCTCAGTCTTCTTTCTTATGGCAGGTGTGTGTGCACACATTCTCTCTACCTGTGTTGAAGCCACGTCCCAGAGCAGGCCAGGGTTTGTGGTTCTTCCATAGGTTCCCCAAGTACCAGTCACTCTGGTTCTCTACGAGTCCAATCACCTGTTTTGCTGCAATGAGAAATACTGCAGGTCATCCATCTACCCTATAAATAGCATGTTTTCACGATTGGGGAGCAATTTGTTTCCCACTGATATTACATTTACACATATGTATGTAAAGTAAAGAGAAAGACATTTACGTAAACATACGTAAAGTGTCCATCACAGCAACCTATGCGCATGACCTCAAACATCAAAACTTATTTATAGCATTTCGAAAGAGCATTTTAGCCTCTCTCAGTCTTTTCTCATTTTACCTTCAAATATAATCATCAAAGTACACAAAAAATCTTATTATATTTGCATTCATGTGTAAATCCATTTAACAGCTCATGTCTGAAACATCCTTTTCCATGAGTCATCCATTATAGGCTTTGAAAAATATACATTCACACAATCATGTTACCATAATATATTCACCCATATAAGTCATGTGATCAACAGGAAGTTTCCTGCAGATCACGAGAAGAAGAAATGTATGCTCCCTAATTTTTTTTTTTTTATACACTTTTTATTTTCAGTGACTGAACGTATTTGCTAATTCTATGCTTAAAAAAAACAAACTCTCAACCCTTTTACCCATTCAGTTAAACGCATGTTTTCTAGATTCAAGGTTGAAAATTATTCAATTCAAATTCAAATGACAAAAATAAATAAATAAAAAAGTTGAATTTATACAAGGGCTAAATAGCACCCCAATTGTGGAATTGTGCAAGCTGAAATCATACAGAAAAAAAAAAAAAATCTAAATATGAGCATATGTTAGACAGAAATCTGATTCAAAGTAACAACTTTGTTCCTTCATTGGTTTATTTATACCAACAACATATTGATATAAATCATGTCAAACAGATCTGCCACTGGGTGATATAAAATTAAAACAGCTTATCTCATTT
Source organism: Stegophilus panzeri (assembly GCA_024331685.1). NCBI lineage: Eukaryota > Metazoa > Chordata > Actinopteri > Siluriformes > Trichomycteridae > Stegophilus > Stegophilus panzeri. The sequence continues at coordinate 7,295,759 of JANDJT010000179.1, read as the reverse complement.
CCTTTAAAAACCAAATGTCCACCAGCTGTCTAGGACAGTAATGACATATGATTAGACTTTTATTTTGGTGTTAGAAATAATAATCATATAGGTCTAGGTCATATCATGACTATAAATTTTTCAGTTTTGATATTTCATTGGTTTTGTTAAACTTGCTATTGTTTGTATATGATGTTTGGTGTTTAATGACATAATGACTGATTCACAGTTAGTAGCCACAACAATTGAGTTATTTCTTGTTACAGACAAAATCAGTCAGTTGCTGGAGGAAGTAGCGTATTTACGCCAAAATAGTGAAAATCCACTAAGCCAGGGAGGAAGATATGGAACAGGCTTTGCTTGAAGTCAGGAAAATAGGGTCTCAATAGGCAATAACACAATTTTTGACCAAAGTGGGCTTGAAAATACTGAATGTCAGGTCACATCAACACAGACACATTTATTTCTGAACACAAAAATAGCAACTGCACAAAACAGGAAGCAACTGGCTTAGGTCTATCCAAAGTAGACATATGTGCACAAAAATGTAGCCCTAGATCTGTTACGCAACAATCTTTAGATCAAATGCATTTTGTTTTATCAATAGCTCTCTTTAACCCTTTCATGCATAGTGGTCATTACAGTGGACAGCTATACAAAAGCCATTTTCTAGATAAGGATTTCAATAGAATAACTGCATAACAGCCACTAGAGTGGACACTAATTCTTCATTTGAATGCATGCAGTCCACTGGAGTGGACATTTCAGTAACTCTTTGAAAAAAGGTATGTAAAAGTAAAACGCCTAAAGAAGAGTAAAAACACACAGAGAAAAAAAAAAATCCTTGATCAGGATTTCATAATTCATGCATGAAAGGGCTCAATCAATGTTTTCAGCTACTGTCTTTTTACCACTGCTAAATGTTCCAGCACTGACACATTTTAAGTATTCGAAAATCTTTACAGCATGCAAAGTGTTGCCAGGTTTATAAACTGTCATTGGCAAGAAGAACGTGATATTGGTATCATCGTATCGTGAAACTGAAATAGACTTGAGTGGAAGAACAGGATAAAAGAGAACTAGCAATGGAAAATGCTGGAAAATATGGCATTTAACAGTTTAACAATAACAATGTTGTGGCTCTTGAGTTCCCCAGAGGTACGAGATATACTGGCAGTGGGTCCAATTGTATTCATTTTGAATGACATGGTGATAGCTGAGATCCTAACCAACTACTGTGAACAGTATGAAGATGTTCTTTTCCTAATCTAGACTCCACAACTTTAAAAAAAAAAAAAAAAAAAAAAAAAGTACAAATAATGTTAATTTGAACTGAAATTTGAATTAGACTATAAATGTGCTTTTAATTCTTTAAACAGCATTTAGAACTGGGAGAAAATTTCAGGAATAAAAATTATTTCATTTAATCACCTCTAATACCTCTAATATAAGCTATTGATAAGTTCCACATCACTTAGGCATGCTCTCTGCCTGTTCTCTCTGTTCCCTCTCTCTCTTTATGGTAGTCTGTACATCTTCTTATCTGAGTACACAGAAGTCCCTGTCCCTGTTCTGACACAATACGCTCTCTGTTCCCAGTTAAGTCAAGCAATGATCTAACTCTTCCTCCTTTTCTGTATATATACTCTGCTTATATCGGCATTCATTTCATTCTGAGGCCGGTATCAGCGAAATCTTAACAGCTATATCACTAGATTTCAGTGCACTGTGGTCTTTGGTCCTGAATGTTTGGCAACCTGTTCAAGATGCTAAAGGTCATTAGAGTAATTATAGTAATTACCTGTGAACTTTTTGAAGATGGCCCATAGCTCAGCAATATCAGTGGCAAAAGTGATGTCCGTATCGAGCACAATGACTTTTGAGAGGTCTGAGGGCAGGGCTTTGGTGAGCGTGAGTTTCATCAGGCCATAAATTCCTGAATAGTGTTTGTTGGGTATCCATGAAACCTCCGGCTAAATAATGAGAGAGAGAGAGAGAGAGAGGGAAAGAGAAAGATGGTAGCGTTTAGGGTGTCACCAGTATAACCTCGGAACTGTTTGGTCTCTTTCCTCTGGGTTTGTACTCTCGTAATAGCATCACTACTCATAGAAGGGACCTCACACAAGAGTGTTGTCTGTAATGTCTCTTTCATCTCACTGCATACATATTTATTGATGAGAAGCTCGGCAAAATGATCTGGTGGACAAGAGATAAAAGACTGAATTGCAGAGATGGCATCCACTCGAGAGTGCAGAGTTCCTGTGTTTTTAGATGCATGTAATGATTACAAAGGCTTGGAGCCAAACAACAGCACAATCAGAGGTAAAAGCACAGAGAGAGAGAGAGAGAGAGAGAGAGAGAGAGAGAGAGAGAGAGAGAGCGAGAGAGAGAGAGAGAGAGCGAGAGAGAGAGAGAGAGAGAGAGAGAGAGAGAGAGAGAGAGAGAGAGAGAGAGAGAGCGAGAGAGAGAGAGAGAGAGAGTGAGAGAGAGAGAGAAAATGAAAACACAAACAGACACACCCCCTTGGAGAATGTGTATGTGATGAATATGTGTAGAGATTTGATGAATATGCATTTGCAATTTTTAAACTGTGTACTGTGTGAAAATAAAATGCTCTTTGAATGTCAGCACACAGATGCCACCATGCCGTGCGACCCAACAAAACAACTTACAAATGCATAGTGAATTATTCAAGTCACTGCAGTAGCAAATGTTTTTTTCGTTAAAAAAGAGCCACATAATCACTTTAAATATGGGAACAAAACATAAAAAATCCTTCACTCCGTAGTCTCTGCAGAGTTCCCATGCTGAGAACAGAAGGCCTCCCAGAGAGAGCGCTAGCGTTAGGATGCTGCAGTGTGCACAACCTGATGGCTTCCACTTACAAAAGCAGCAAGCTTTACTAGCTTTGTGCCTCCTGTCTTAAAATGATGGCGTATAAACAATGCATGATACTTGTGTTGTAACAAACTCCAAGTATACTTCAGCAACAGCCCCACCTGTAGCAGCACCCTCTCAGTGCTCCATCTAGCCAAAATACTAAATAACTACCCAGCTGACAAAAAAAGGTCCCCAGGACATCCCCTAAATGGCCTCTACGAACGTCCCCCAAACGTCCATGTGTAGGGTCATTCGGGAAGCTTAGGGGACTTTCGCTGAAATTAACACATTCAGTAATGTTATGCTTTACGTTATGACTGCGACGTCCTCGGAACGTCCACCAGCGAACGTTATAAACCGGACCAAATGCGGACCTAAGCGGACGTTCGCGATGTCCGCGGGACGTCCCCTATTTGCTGGGTACAGCTCACCCCCAGCTAATATTAGAGCATATTTAGTCTATATATGGTTTCTGAATAACATCTACACAGTCCACATATGTGATAACTAACTCACTCACTTTCAGTAACTGCATTTTCTTGGTCTGGATTCAGAACCTATCCTGGTGACACTGGGCACAAAGCAGGATAATTCACCCCAGATGTGACACCAGTCCATCACAACTCAACACACACACATTCATACACTCATTCAGACCAAAGAGCAATTTAGTGTAGCTAATCCAGGCAGAACCTGCTGGAAACCCATGCTGTGTGGTGGCAATGCTAAGTTTCAGATGAGCTGGGACAATGTAATTATGAAGGGTGATATGCCAGAGCAATCGGTTCCCAAGGAACCCATTAGATTTCATTCTGACCCAAGGTAAAATACGTGTAAAAAAAAAAAAAAAAAAAAAAGACTGGTCTCTATGAATAGGAAATAAAAATATCACCCTTCGTCCATCTATTACTAATGCTCCCACCTGCCATCAGGAGGAAGCCCAAGCATGGGAGGGGCTTTTGGGCCTCGATATCCATCATTACTTATATTGCCACTAACTGAAGATATATTGGATATTTTAAAATAAACACTAATTGCATTGCTATAAAATCTAATAAGATGCCTTGGGTTAATGGAGCATCCATTGCTAGTTGCTGAATAGAGGGGAAGAATGGTGCCATTTTTTGTCATTAAAACAATCACATTTCCAGGTATAGTGGCTAATTTTGAACTGCATGTTAAGAAGTCACACATTATATGATAGATGCTGCATGGCCTTACTGGCTTTCTGTATGTACAGTGGCAAGAAAAAGTATGTGAACCTTTTGGAATTTCATGGTTTTCTGAATAAATTTGTCATAAAATGTGA